>JARQZK010002183.1:402500-722500 GCA_030704885.1 Cynegetis impunctata
TCAATAAGAAAAAGCTTAAGATTTTTTTTGAATTGCTTAAGTGGAAGATCCTCATAGGATTTTTCTATTTTAATAAGTTGGTTATAGCATTTTGTTGCAAAATATGAGGGATTTGTTTGAGCGATAGCTAGTCGTTGAAATGGTTCATCCAAACTGTCTGCATGCCGAGTGAAGTAATTATGCACGTCACTCCTTTTTTTAAAGTTACTTTGATTTTCTTTTACTAATAGTATTAGTCTAAAAAGATACAGGCCAGTGACTGTAAGTATTTTATAAATAATAAAGTGACGGAATCAATTGATTGAAAATAATAAGGAACACATTCAAAAAAGTTTCTAATTAAAAAAGTAATTTATTTATATGATAATGATTTCAATCGATGAAATGGTCGGATATAAAGCAGGCACTAATAATTCGAGACATAAATCAATCAACTTAAATTAGAAGAAATATTTATCTTTTGTTAAGATACAGGGAGTCCCAGATAAAACTTTGCAGCTGAATTATCAGTTTGACTCCATATTCAAAAAATAGGTAAATTCTTCGTAAATCTTGGTATCGAGTTTTAGCAGGTTTTCACTTTGAAAACCTGCTTATTAAAATGGGTGCGATTAGTAAAGTTGGACCCAGGACCAAGATAGTTTTTCGTTTCATAACTTTTTATGATGCTTGGCACCAAAAACTCAATTTCATATCTCTAATATATAAAATTCTCGTGTCACGGTGTTAGAAGTTAAACTCCTTCGAAATGACTGGACCGATTCTTATGAAATTTTGTGTGCATATCAGGTAGGTCTGAGAATCGGCCGACATCTATTTTTCATCCCCCTTTCTTTTATTTTTCAGACGAAACTTTCTGTTCTTTTTTTTATGATACAGAATTTGAAAATACATACAACCCTAAATTTTCACCCCTCTACAATCAAGCCCTATTTTTTGTTTGTTAATTATAAACTTCAATTATTTTGGCAAAAATTTTATTTTCATTTTGTCATTTATTTTATTGTCTTAAAATTGTACACTTTATTGACAAAGCGAAAAATATAGGAAATAAACAATGTAAAACATAAAAAAACACACATCAATCAAAAAATATACAAACTAAACAATGTAATAGCTACAAATAAAAATCACACCACATTTCTATACGAAATATATACTAACTTTACAATAGAACCGAGAGTATCAAATCCTCCTCAATCGAAGTGGATGCCTGTGCTACTCAATTTCGTCATATCGATCAATCGATGCTCAGAAAAGTAGTCCTCTATAGAGTAATAAGGCCTATCAAGAAAATAAGATTTAAGGTGAAGTGGGGTAAGTGTGTTTTCGGGGTAAGTATGTAAGCGCCAAATAATTCTCATTCCGATAACATACTGGTGTGGCTATCTATAAAACAGTATCTAAAGGTTCATAATAGGCCATTGCAAGCTACAGCCGAAGTTAAGATAATTGCTATATTGGCGGGAAAAGCTAATATTTCATAACCTCTCACCATACACAGTGCATGTAGTTGGTAGACGTTTACTCATCGTGTGACATCATAGTTCCAAGTGATTTTTTGAAGTTTTTTTACTACAAATATGGTAAGAAACAGTTCAATTTCAACCTACAGTCGTTATTTTTATTTTAGATTAAGCGTTTATTATTATTTTGTACTAGTACACACTTGTTCCACTAAAATTCTACTCTGTGGAAGTGTGTATCAATTCAGCTTGATAAGTGTGTACTAATAGTGAACATGAGAAAGAGGAAAAACAAAATGATGTACCTGGAACATCCAGCCATGTAGAACGAGATATCGGTTTTGGAATTGTGAAGCCAGATAACGGGACTTCATTTGAAGAGCTGCTTCTGGAAATGGTGAAACAACACAGAGGAAAAGAAGACAAGAAACCTAGAAGAAAAATCGCGGGTGGAGCTGAAATTATAACTGCTCCAGAGGTAATTAAACGTTTACAGGAAAACCCAATTAAGATGACAGTGAAAAAAAGTAAAGTCTCTAACGTAGTCAGTGAATCAGAAACATCATCAGATGAAGAAGTAGTTTGTGAAGATCAGAGTGATGATGATATTGACGAAGAATTTAGAGACCAGGAAGAATTGATCACATTCATGGATGAACTAAACAAAGAAAATTCAGATGTAGATGTTAGTGATTGGATATTGGTAGTATTCATGTTACTGTCAACAACAAAAAAAGACGAAGAGGTAGAAGTAACATTTTTAGGAAAAGTTCATTCGTTAGATCCAAATGCTACAAATTCTTTCATCTGGGCTGACCCTGAGGAATGTGCTTTCATTGGATCTCAAGATATTATTATGGTTCTTCCAAAGACAGTTGTTAGTTCATTAGTAATATAACTCGATTTATTCAAATATGTTACTTTACCTTTAGGATATATTCATGTTTTTTCTTCACTTTTAGTTATTCAGTTAATGTCCATTTCTTGTTAAAAAGTTTGTAATTTGAAGAGTTTGTAAGATAAAAATTTTTGTTTGCACCATTCTAAAAATAAAATATCGCAGTTTTACACACTTGCTCCAGACTTCTACATTTCTTGATATGTGCATTGCATTTGGCTTGCATACACACTTTCCCCGTTTCACAGGAGAAGTGTGTACTATGGGCATAGAAATATATATAATATAGAAATAAATACGAAAATGTGTCTATATCATAGTTGTATTATGAAGATTTGTAGGCAATACCCATAACTATATTATGCCAAAAATTGAAATCTGCAACTCTAGTGCTTTGTTTAAAAATATGGTATATATACGAACTTTCCAAATATTGCTACACACTTACCCCACCTTACCTTAGTTCGTTTCCGAAAATTGGTCAAGGAAGTTATGGATTTTAATTCCTCTGGAAGGTTATTGTAAATTTTTTCAGCATTATAAATGATGGACTTTTGTTAATTCAGAGGAAGGAATAGGGAGGTGAACATGATATGCATGGAATACCCGTGCTGTGACACTGAGGGTACGGCATGAAAATACTTATGAATCAAGCACACAGATTCAAGCAAATATAAAGAAGGAAGCGTCAAAATTCTATTTTTTCTGAAATAAGGTTTGCAATGAGCCCTATTTTTCAGTACAAACATGTAACGAATTGCTCTCTTCTGCAATTTGAGAATGGTGTCAAGTTGTGAAGAATTAAATGAACCCCAGAAGGGAAGACCATAACGAAGATGATATTCGAACAATGCAAAATGAGCAATTCTTGTAGATGCAGTAATGAAATTTCAAAAGGAGCTACTTCTTGAAAATATTCAAGGCTAATTATTATAGATAAACATTTGGAATAGGACCAATATGTCCTCTATTTGTGTAAAAAATTCGATGCTTGATCCACAAGTCTTACATACTCCGTGAAATATTAGGCAGAAATCTCCTGATTATGATATACAAGGCAATTATAGATATGGAAACATTATTTGGGGACGTTTGTAAAGTATTCATTTGCAGCAATTAGAAACTGTGTAGAATTACATTGTAACGATGATTTAAAAGAAACCAAGACTATATCACACAGGCGTATTATACTTTTCAGATTTATATAACATTAAGGCCTAGTTTTTCAATCTCGGTTAAAAGTCACAGTTAGCTGACTATAGATTAAGCTTAACCATCAGCTAAAGTTCCAACTAAGAACTATTGCGTTTCTCCTTCGAATGTTTGACTTTAGGCTAGCAAACTGTCAGCTAGCGATATATTTGTTAACGTTGGTAGTACTGATGTTTCAGGGAGCACTTCTGATTGGTCGTTCCCCTTTTGCTGTCGATTTCGGAAATATATGTTTTGTTATGTTATTGTTGATTATTTTATAATAAAATGGGTGAAACAAAAGCATTGAAGTAGAAAATAGTGGCAAACTTTAGTCCTTCTGATATATCGTTGCTGTTAAAAATTGCAAATGTTTTCAAAGCAATAATTGAATTAAAAAAAACAGCTTCTACTACTTGGAGGGAAAAAATAGAAACTTGGAAAAAGATTTTTGGAGTTTGAAATAATTTACCTATCTGTTATGGTCTCTATCTGTTGTTCAATTTGTTCTAATATATTCAGAACAGTTTCTTTTCTTAATCTAAATCTTGTGAAAAAATCCAATTCATCAAAATAGTCAAATGGATTACTTCTTTCTCTGACCTCGTATGGCCTTCTTTGGTAATCAATGAAGTCTATTAATTTATTCTTCATCATCATCACTTAAAAAATCAAATGCTTCCATCTTTCGTAGAAAAAACGAAATAGAAAATGAGGTTACTGGTTACAAAGCAGTTGAACAAACTCGACTGTTCGGGCCGTTCGGGGTAGTTAACCTACGGAGCGCATGCGTCTGCAAGATAGCTTACAGTTAGCCATTTGACAAAGACTTTCAGGTGATAGTTACTCTACCCGATAGAATAGCAGTAGGTTAGCGCAAGATGAGAGGTGGAAAAACGGTTTATCTAAAGGTTATCGATTAGCCGAAAGCTAAATCACTTTAACTTTTTAATCAATGGTGTGATTCAGAGTGCGATTATGGGTCAGGATGGGATGGAGCAGTTGATGGTAACATGCTGTGATCTGTCGAAAGCGTTCGACACGGTAGATCACCGAAACCTTCTCGAAAAATTATCGTTTTATGGAATCAGGGGTGTACCAATGGATCTTATGAAGTCATACTTGGAACATAGAAGGCAGACCGTGAAGTGGAATGGAAGATATTCAGATACGGGAGAAGTATTATATGGAGTCCCTCAAGGTTCAATATTAGGACCTATACTTTTTATTATATATATCAATGCTCTGGTTTGTAATTTAGAGAGTGCTGATGCCTGTCTTTATGCTGATGATACCACGCTGATTTTGAAGGATACCACCGTTGATGAGTTGCAGAAGAAAAACCAAATTGTTATGAAGAACACAAGCTCCTGGATGTCGTCTAACAGGTTAAAATTAAACGATCAGAAAACTCAAAGTTTGATCTTCAATCAGAAACCTGAGAAATCAGTTAAGTTTCTTGGCATGTACATTGATAGCGGCCTAAATTGGATGAAACATGTTGAAGAGTTAACTAAGAAGCTCACCTCCGCAATTTTCAGTCTGAGAACCATCAAGACGGTGGTCACTTTGGAAGCTCTGAAATCGATCTACTATGCCAATTTTCATAGTCACGTCAACTATGGCATAATGTTCTGGGGGATTGCATCGGGAGCTAAAAGCATTTTCATTCTGCAAAAAAAAGCCATTAGAGTTATTTTTAACTTGGGGTATAATGAGTCTTGCCGAATGGCATTCAAAGATCATGAAATACTTACAGTTCCATCACTCTTCATATACAACTCACTGTGTTATGTGCATCAGAACTTGGGGGATTTTCCTACCAATTCTGTAAACTATGTATATCAAACAAGAAATAAAGACTCCTTGCAGATCCCAATGAATCGTCTGAGGCGCACACAACAGGGCATTGACTTCTGGGGCCCCAAATTATATAATAACCTTCCTTCTGAGTTTCATAACAAGTCCCAGATCAACTTCAAGAGGGAAGTGAAAAGACTACTTTTAAACGAAACTATATATTCCGTGGAAGAGTTCTTGTCAAGAAAGAAAATGTAATAATGTTTGTTTTGATTTTGTTGTGTTTGTACGCATGAGTGTTGCCAATGTGATATTTCTTGTATTTATACTGTGATGTGATATTTCTTATATTTTACTGCCGACACCATTTGTAATGTTTATTACAAATAAAGATCTATCTATCTATCTATCTATCTATCTATCTATCTATCTATCTATCTATCTATCTATCTATCTATCTATCTATCTATCTATCTATCTATCTATCTATCTATCTATCTATCTATCTATCTATCTATCTATCTATCTATCTATCTATCTATCTATCTATCTATCTATCTATCTATCTATCTATCTATCTATCTATCTATCTATCTATCTATCTATCTATCTATCTATCTATCTATCTATCTATCTATCTATCTATCTATCTATCTATCTATCTATCTATCTATCTATCTATCTATCTATCTATCTATCTATCTATCTATCTATCTATCTATCTATCTATCTATCTATCTATCTATCTATCTATCTATCTATCTATCTATCTATCTATCTAACCGAGCATTGAAAAACCGGACCTAAAACATTAACTGAGATTGAATTCTCGCACATCACTTGGTGAAACATCATAAAGAATAAAATATAAACTTTAAAATAAAACACACTTGGCTTAAGTTTCACTATATAAAAATATTTAGATACTGTATTTAGCAGTAACGAATTGTCGACATGTTTCGAGTTATGAACTCATTATCAAGACTGACTACAGGAGAGTGTTACATTTTATTTTATAAAACAGACAAAAGCAAAGGTGATACCTGAAAATCAATTTGTTCGTTTACAAGGGGTAATTGACTTTTATGGACGGAACTTATTTCAAGAATTTCAAGAAGGTCAAGGCGCTTTCTTGAGTTTTGTTGAAATCCAGGAAATGATTAAATTTTATACAATGTTCGGAGAAGCCAGTGGTATTTTTATTTTGTAAAATCGACTTATTATGTTCTTCAACACGAATGTTTATATTCCTTCCTGTTTGTCCGATATAGAAAGCAGGATATTCGTCGCAAATAGTTAATAACTCGAAACATGTCGACTATTCGTTACTGCTAAATACAGTATCTAAATATTTTTATCTACAACCGTGCGTAAATTATGTTTTTCTCCGATCGTGGGAAAAGTGATACTATTTTGACCTGTTTTCTATGCGCAAAGCTCAACATTCCAGAATAGTGGTCAGTTGCTAAGCAATCAGAAAATAACAGTGCGGTAATATTATTTTTCTACAAGCGTGCGCTTTCAACCCTTTTCCCGCACGCATTTCAATTCGTAAAGAGTCACATTGCCAAACAGTGCGGGAAAAACCCCTGCTATTCCATTACCGCACGCAAACGCGTGCGTACAAATAACTATACCGCACTGCTGTAGCGTGCGGTAATGTAACAAATGGATTATTACATTAAAATGAAACAAAGTATGGTTTTAATTTTTATAATTGTTGTTAATATTTACATTTTTTGTATCCTCTAGCTTGACGTTTTAAAACTGCTCTCAGTTTTTGGTACTGGGCAATATTAATATTATTTTCAACAGACAAAGTTGATCGAAGCATGGAATAATGTGCCCACAACGTCGAAGATTTCATTGTTTTAGCCAATTCAGCAACATACGCCATCAGTACATTCTCAGAAAAGGATACACTGTTGTTTTTTCTACAAAAATTCATGAAGCGTTGGTACGCAAGTTCATACTTCTCTCTGGATTTCGCCGGAAGTAAATTAAGTGAAGCCCCGTTCGCGGCTTCTACTAGTTCAGGAGTAGTGCAAGACAACAAATAATCACTATCAGTGTTCATGTTTATTAATTCTTTTTTAATTCCTTATAAAATACAACGAATCAAACAAAACCAGCTTAAAAAATTATTTTACTTTTGTCATAACAGTAATTTCCATGGTTACTACTTCTATATTTCAATATGAACATAGAGAAACCTATTTAAACTTACTTGATTACATCTTGAATGAAATATTTTTTAATTAATTAATTTTTTAAATGTAAATCAATGATCGGAGAAAAAATAGTATGTATAATTCGTGGAAAAAGCATATTCCCAAACTCCTGTGTAATTATCACAGTCGTTTGGGAATATTATGCTTTTCCCACTAATTATACAATATACTATTTTACACACCCATATTAGTGCGGTAACTATTACTTCAACGCACTAGTGCGGTAAAAATCATTATTATTATTATTGCCTATGGTTTTTCTTTTCAAATAAGCTATTAATGTTGGAAATTTATCTATTTGCATGTTCTTTTTTATGGACGAGGTGGACATAGCACCAAAGCGACTTCTTTTTCTTGAACTTATCTTCAAAATAGGCAATTAATACATCTTTATTAATGTTATCCACTTTTTTATGGGAGCACCATTCGAGCAGCTTCAACTAGCCGTGAAATCTCCATATTTTCGACTGACATTTTGACTGACAACTTCAAAGTGGCGTTGCTTTTTTTGTCACTATGACAATTTTCATAACAATAAAAAAAGTTAAAACATTGCTGGTGACGAAGTTGGGAAATTTTAGACTATAATTAATTTGTATTTAATCAAAACGAACGGTTGTAGATAAAATAGTATACATAACTCGCGTGTCAAAGGTTTTTAGCACACTTAAGTGAATGAAAAGACTCGCCTGCGCCTCGTTTTTCAAACTTCACTTAGCGTGTGCTAAAAACCTAGTTACCACACTTATTATGTAATATACTATTATATAGTGAAACATAACCCAAGTGTGTTTTATTTTAAAGTTTATCCTTTATTCATTAAAACACTAAATATCCTTGTAGTTTGTTGATTTGTGCAATCTCATGAAGGGCTTAAGTCCAACTATATCAATCATGGCTTATCACTAGGGGTATTATTGAGCACTGAATGCTCCGGATTTGAGTAGAATATAAATTAGCGATTTACAGAAAATTCAGCTCCTAAATTGTGAAACGTGATTCCTTTTCATATAAGAAATATAAGAAATATCAGTAGCTTCAATAAATTAATTGAAGACTACCTGTTTTTAAATATAGATCTATTTGCCGGTATATTTCAAGGTTGTATTTTTCGGATTAATTTAGTTATTTTCTATATCAAAAGGAGATCAATATAATAGATTACAAGGCTGTGAATACTTAAGTGTCATAATTAGATTAAATACTATGATTTGTAATAATTAGAATATTAAGCATATACAGGTGTTTTCACCATATAATTTAAAATATTTTGTGATCCTGTTTTTGTAATGTTTAGCAAGGCTAGACGCATAGCAGAATAAAAGAAACCTTTATGAAAAAACCTCTCTGAATCGATGTCTTCCACAAATCCCTTTTTGAAATCTCATATTGAATATATTGCAACATTCAGATTAGGAACATCTTGTATTTTATCAAAATTAGAAGAAAAAACAATAAAAATCATATCTGAAGATAAATCAACATTCCTTTCTTACTACTATAAAAAATTATTACTTGATAAAATATATGAAAACGTATATCAAAGTCGACTATGTTCTGTTTATTTGATTCAATAGTGAAGAATATATTTTATTTTTCAATTGTATATTATATGTTTATTTCACCTTGAATACGGTTGCTATAAACACACTCATTATGCCCTATGGCTATGCCATAACGCCCGCTAATTGTACGAGGAGAAATAAAGCGACTTTCATTGATTAAATACTTCATAATCCTTGTCGTATACGACTCTGGATTTATCCGGCAATGAATTACTCGCAGCTTTGGCTGCATTTTCTATGATATTCTTGGGTAAATTCATTTTGATTTCCATTATTTCTATAAGAATACACAAAGAAAGCAGCAATGACACTACATATGATGACAAAAATATTCACAAACGTCAAAATATCAACAGATGACATGCCTACTATGAGAGGGAAAATGGAAAGTATAGGAGCAATGAACCGATTTTAAAATCGATTTTTCTTTATAATGAAATAATTTTTTGTTGAAAAATAAAATCTCTAAATTCATCCCTCGGGCCAGAGGCCCTCGGGCCGAATGTTTCCCTCCTGGCGTAAGGATCTATATAACGCACTTGGTACTTGGTACATAAATAACTATTGAGGCTACTAGTCATTTTTGTTTCCTTCAATGTTCATTAGCTCAAGTGCATCAAAATTACCGATAATTTTGCATGACAGCGTGTTGTCAAAAAATTGCATGAATTCCTTTTCATTTTTTGAGAAAGAGCCCGACACCGAAGGCGGAGGGCTTTTTCTTCAAAATATGAAAATGACCGAATGCAGTTTTTTAAAGACAACACGCTGGAGTGCGAAATTATCCGATAATTTTGATGCACGAGTGTAATTTGGGGGACTATTTCCCGAATAAACTTTCAACTTGTCAAACTGACGTTAGTAATTCATAAATTGTCAGCTTGTCATCAATAACCGTGATATGAACTATGATACTGTGTAATTATCGGTGTACAATGCAATTATCGCAGGGCTGTTTCGGTATTATGAACTATGCTACTATGCAATTATCGGTCTACAATGCAATTATCGCAGGGCTCCTTCGCTTTCTACAATGCAATTATCGCTGTAATTTTCGATAATTGCATTCCATTTACAAGGGATTTTTGACAGGAGGGAAATATTCACTGGAATTTTCGATAATTGCATTCCTTTTACATAGGATTTTTGACAGGAGGGAAATATTCAGTTATAATATCACAAGAGCATTTAAAATAATCGATTATACTTCGGAGTCACGAGACGTATTTTGCGAAAGATCACGAGAGCGCAGCTCGAGTGATGTTTTAAGAAAATACGCCGAGTGACGAGGTCAGTATAACGAGTATTTTCGTTTGCTCGAGTTGGTATTCGATTATATAACGAATAAAAAATAGATATTAATTTTTGTTGACAAACGTCAAAATATCTTCAGTATGAAAACATCCACATGTTGACACTAGGTGAAACACCAAAAGGATTATATCACGTCGTCAAGGGTATATTCACTTATCAATACGCAGTAGTTATGAAAAATTTACGGATTCTATTGGCTTATTCATACATGAGTTATACCTATAATCGCTGTAATTTTCGATAATTGAATTCCATTCACATGGGATTTTTTTTTCTCAAGGGACCTAAAGTTTAACGCCGGTTCCGAACGGCCAATTTTAATTATTTAAATAGAACCACTAAATTCCGGACATATACAGCACCTAAGAGCAAGGTGGGACTCGAACCCACAATCCTCGGTGTACAAACGGCATAGGCGGTACACTTGACAGCTGGTTTACCGAGGCCCTCCTACATGGAATTTTTGATAGGAGGGAAATATTTAATATACTATTATATTTGAAAAAAATCTGAATGTTTTAGATCTGAAACTCAATCTTCAGATACTAAACGACTAAAAAGGAAATTAAAGCAACCTGTCACACCATCAACTTTAGGATTGATTAATTTCCAATTTATTGTTTCGTGAAATTAAAAACTCTTCTATCGACAAACAACGATAAATCTCTAAGGAATTCGAAACGATTAACATATTCGATGTCTCGAATGGACATCCCCTCCAATATAATTATACGGTTTCAATTCATTCTAATGTCAATGTCGTCCCAAAAAAAACCGATTGCCGGTAATATCAAGCACATTAGACCACCTTAATTATAACCACTATAGTTTGCCAGAAGTTAACGGTCTTCGTTTTAGAGTTATAAGCGAATGACGCAGGTGTTTTTTTATACGTCGTATGAGCGAATTGGATGTGCCGACTGAAACAAATAACAAAATAATAGGTTAGAACTGCGGATGAAGATGAAAAACATGTCGGGGTGTACTTAATTCTATGGTGTGTTTTTTTTTGGGTATTAGAATTCAATGAGAGCTGAAAATAATTTGCGTGAAGATTCTCACGTTGAAATAAGTTATTCCTTATTGAAGATTGAGAATATAATTTGAGAGACTGTACTTTATCAAAGAATACAAGCTTTATAAGGCAGCCCTGGCTTATAAAGCCTAAGATTATTATATAGCTTGTAAAAAAATCGGTTCATCAGCCAAGGGTTTTTTGAATATAACGATTATGTGATTAGGCTAACAAGAATTTCAATAATCATGAATAAATTAATATATACAGGGTCACTCACGATGAATGGTAGGTTAGACGTTTACGGAGAACGGGACATGAGATTATTCTGAAAATTTGGTTTCATGGGTAATTGATTTTGCTCTATCGATCTAAAATATTAGTGGCGCTGCGGCTTTGCCGCTTATACTAAAAAGTAGCAGCAACTATGAAACTTCAAATGAGACACCCTATATATTATTTCATGTTTTGCTCCTCTACCATTTTCCAATTGTTTTTGTATGATACTTCTCTATACCTATCTCCAGAGGTTTTCGAGAAATTAAATGGTTTCCTTATTTTTTTGTGCAAAACATAGCTTCAATTAAATGTTCATTACTAAGGTATTCAGATTCGTAGGACGCTGAAATTTTAGGTGTAGTTTACCAAGTTCCGACGTATTAGGACTATTCTAAGGACTTTGTTCTCCATTATACAGGGTCCTTCAAAATTTGCGATTTTAACGATAAATACAAAAATAGTAAAAAATGCATTTTTTCAAATGTAATACCCTGTATATTATTGAATATATCGAAAGAAATTTGAAATTTCTTTCAAATGATATATCATGTTCCTATACCTAAAAAGTCAGGTTTTCGAAATAAAAGCAAGTTTCTATAAAAATCGGATTATTTAGCCATATTTTGTATTAGGTAGCTATGAAATGTCAAGAAAGATGCCATTATGAAAATTTGACAATTAGTCCAACAACAATAAAACGTTCGCGCGTTCATTAACGAAAATTTGATTTGAAAACAATCAAAATGGATGGCAATAACTATTCTCATGAAGTTTTGATGAAGTTATTTATTGTACATAGTCAATGTGACCAAATAATAGCAAGAACATGCAGAAAATTCAATAAAATGTATACCTATTGACAACCAATAAACGAGATAAAATTTGTACGTTTACAAAATAATTTTATTACTTATGGGTCAATAATGAAAGCGAAACGGAGTTTACTAAACTAATAAAAAACAATTTGCGTTACGTAAAATAACATAACATAAGTGATAAAATTATTTTGTAAACGTACAAATTTTCTCTCGTTTATTGGTTGTCAATAGGTATACATTTTATTGAATTTTCTGCATGTTTTTGCTATTATTTGGTCACATTGACCATGTACAAAAAATAACTTCATCAAAACTTCATGAGAATAGTTATTGCCTTCCATTTCGATTGTTTTCAAATCAAATTTTCGTTAATGAACGCGCGAACGTTTTATTGTTGATGGACTAATTGTCAAATTTTCATAATGACATCTTTCTTGACATTTCATAGCTACCTAATACAAAATATGGCTGAATAATACGATTTTTATAGAAACTTGCTTTTATTTCGGAAACCTGACTTTTTAGGTATAGGAACATGATATATCATTTGAAAGAAATTTCAATTTTCTTTCGGGATATTTAATAATATACAGGGTATTACATTTAATAAAATGCACTTTTTACTAGTTTTGTATTTATCGTTAAAATCGCAAATTTTGAAGGACCCTGTATAATGGAGAACAAAGTCCTTAGAATATTCCTAATACGTCGGAACTTGGTAAACTACACCTAAAATTTCAGCGTCCTACGAGTCTGAATACCTTAGTAATGAACATTTAATTGAAGCTATGTTTTGCACAAAAAAATAAGGAAACCATTTAATTTCTCGAAAACCTCTGGAGATAGGTATAGAGAAGTATCATACAAAAACGATTGGAAAATGGTAGAGAAGCAAAAAATTAAATAATATATAGGGTGTCTCATTTGAAGTTTCATAGTTGCTGCTACTTTTTAGTATAATCGGCAACGCCGCAGCGCCACTATTATTTTAGATCGATAGAGCAAAATCAATTACGTTAACGTCTAACCTACCATCCACCGTGAGTGACCCTGTATACTCATAGACAAAATTAACACTTGAAATTTTGCTTATATTTGATTCGAAATATCTCTTTCAATTGTATAAATTAATTTGACTGTTTATTATACCGGGTGGAACGGAACAATATTTATGTACCGTAAATTCTAAACACCCTGTGGGGTAAACTGAAGGCTACAAATTTTTTCTTTCCAAATTACTAGAAAAACTAATTAATTCTCGATATTTCGTTTTTTGATTCAGTCCAATATTTGTCCTTTTACAAATTTAACCTAGAGTGAATTCTTCACAAAATAAATTGTAGGTGGCAAAATACAAATCCAAAAATTAGACTTTCCTCTACGAAGTGCCGACTTAATCACAATTGAGCATCTTTGGGATGTTTTAAAAAAATCGGTCCAAAGTCATGTGCCTGCTCTCATAAAATTCAAGATTTGGAACGTATAGTTCTTGAAAAATGGGAGAAAATTCGTCAGCAGATCATGAATAATTCACGCGTTATTAATTTGTTACTTCTTTATGTTGAATTTTTGTTTAATAATTGTTGCTTTTGATATTAAGATTCTTTAGTTTTTTCTCTTACTCACGTCGTTAAAATTGTAGAGATTTCTTCGAAAATTTGTATCTTTCGGGAAGAGACAAATATTGGACTGAATCAAGAATGAATTAGTCTTCTTATATTGGTTCTTATATACCCCACAGGGTGTTCAGAATTTATGGTACATAAATATTGTTTCATTCCACCTGGTAAAATAAATTGTCAAATATAATTTCACATGAATTCAAAATGCTTTTGATAATTCGAATAAATTTTCTACGATAAGCCGAAAAAATTATTTCAATTGGTTGAAAAAAAAGAAATATTTCAAATCAAAAATAAGTATAATTTTATGTGTTGCGTTAATTTTGTCCATGAGTTTATATATATATATATATATATATATATATATATATAAATATAAATATATATATATATATATATATATATATATATATATATATATATATATATACATATATTAAATATAAATTATATATATATATATATATTTATATATATATATATATATTAATATATATATATATATATAGATTATATATATTATATATATATATTATATATATATATATATATATTATATATATATATATATATATATATATATATATATATATATAATATATATTATATATATATATAGATATATATATATATATATTATATATATTATTATATATATATATATATATAACTATATATTATATATATATATATATATATATATATATATATATATATATATATATATATATATATATATATATATAGGCTTGCCATACCTTCCGGTTTGACCGGGAAAGTCCCGGTATTTTGCTCTTGTTCCGGTGTCCCGCCCAGTTTCATCGATGTCCCGTAAAACGTCTGTATGATGTGAAAAGTACAGAAAAATGGCTGTAAGTAGTTTAATTATAACAATAGGTCTATGAGAAGGGTGAGCGCTACCTAGTGGAGAAGTGTACACTATCACTTCATCGGGCAGAAAAACATGAGCGTTTTGTTTCGAAAACAAAGATTAACATTGTCAACTTATTAATAAACTGTTTCTTCAGTTTGAGAAAAAAATTTTTATAATTGTTTCTGTAATTAGACACAAAGTTATAAATTTACAAAAAATAATAAGACTTAGTAATTGTTCAATTAAACAATCTTTTGAAGTATTTTGAAATTTATTTTATTAACACTTCTTTCTAGATGTAAGTCCAGAAAAAATTATCATTAAAAGGAAAAAATATATATTTTGAAGTAGCAAGAATTCCTTCTTTATTGAAAAAAAATATATATTTTGAAGTGGCGAAAATTCCTTCATTATTTTTAAAACGTGTGAAGAACTAACAATTTGAAGTTCCAGAGACCCCTCTTCCGTCACTTGCGGAGCTTAAAAAAAGGGTTGAAATTCACCATTTTGCTCCTGATTTTTTAAAAATTTCCCATATTAATGTGTCCCGGTTTCACTCACCCAAAATATGGCGATATATATATATATATATATATATATATATATATATATATATATATATATATATATATATACCGGGCTTTCATTTCAAAACTTGTCACCCACGTTATTTGTGTAAAGAGACAGATTTGAGAAAATCGCCGAAACACGTCAACAAATTCATTGAGGGGGAATGTTGTTTAGGTAAAACTGAGCTCCACCCCTTCAACCCCCATCCCAAAATTTTTAAATGAGACAGGGAGTCGAGTGGTATATCATTTTAAAGGGCTTTTTGATCTGTACATTTTGCCGTCCTACTTTTTCAATTTGACCTAACTGTTGCAGAATATCACCCACTTCAATGTCTCCACTTCAATATCTCTAAACACGCCTGCTTGTATTCCTCCTTCTTTATGACATTCCAAAATTAATTTGATTTTCACTTTTTAGGACTTTTTAGACTAAGTACTACTTACCGGTTACCGGTTCCTCAGTCTCATTGTCACAGTCTTGTAAGTCAGAAAAAAGTCATAAAACGCAAGTACTTTATCAGCTAAAATATCCCTAGGACATTGATAATTTTATAACGAACGTGCTTCAGAAATTTGACATGAAATTATAAGGCATTTGTCAATGTCCAAGGGATATTTGGTCAGAAAATTTGTTAGTGAACAGGTCTTGGTGTCATAGTGATTGAAAACTACCCTGAGTGTAGTTATCAGTTAAAATGTCAAAATGATTTGATGATTTGTGACACATGGAAAAAAATTGAAATATTTAATTAGCTGTTAGCACTGTCAAAACATTTCTGGAGCACGTTTCATCTTTTTTTAATGGTTTTTCGATCTTTATCTATTTTTTAACAAAATAATAAACATATTTATTCTAATCAAAGTATTCATTACTTATTATTCAATGTTTGATCTCCATATAATTTTCGTACCTGAATACAAGGAGTTAATAAATACAATAATGTATACATATCGTTAACAGATAACATGAATTCAACCTGTTAAAACAATAGATAATATTCTGTTAAGATAATAACTGCTGAAATGCAGTCAAGTTCGATTTTTTGTCACTTTGGTCAAATATTTCAACTGAGTTGATTGAAAATCAGGTATTACATGTTGAACTATTTATATTTCGTTTATTATCAAGCAGTAAATTGAGACGTTAAAAATATTATATTTCAATCAAATATTAAATACATATTTTATTAGTTGACCAGTCATCGCAACATTATGAAAATAGTTCTGCCTATTTAAATAAATTAATAAACATTATCTTCCTAATATAGATAACCTTCGATCTTTTCATCTCAGATTATTAATTTGTGAATCTTTTATTTTTATTTCCTCATTGAGAAAAACCCAAGCACTCAATTGATTTTGGAGAATTGGGAAAACTCAATTCGGATGTTTAGAAGTATTGGAATTGATTAATGAATCGATGGAATATTGTTTCTTTCACGGTATCATAAATAATTCATGGAAAGAAGAAGATATATGATTAAGAATGTAGACCAGGGATGGCGAACCTTTTTCATTGTCCGTACCAAAACTTTGTAAAAAATCTTTATGAGATTACTAACGTGCCGCACTAAAATTGTCTAACATGATTCTTTAATTTCTCTCGTTTTTGCTTTTTTATTTCATATTTTTTCACTTGCACTTTCGATATCAAAATTATTATAATTCAATAAACAATAAAAAAATTGTTATTAGTATAGAATAATTTTAAAAATCACATCTGTTAGAAAATTATTAAGAATAAGTCAAATTTTTTATAAAATAAATTTACTTTGATTCTATATATGGATTATACTTTGTTATATTTAGAATTACACGTGCTAGGTTTGATGGATTTTGTTTTATAGATTGGATATTATGATTCTTCTATTTGAATACTTTATTCTACCCAACTAACATTTTTTGCAGCCTAAAGTTTTATTAATCGGTAACGGATATTTATAAGAGGTTTATAAAGAACCTTAGCTTTTATAATAGTTTTTTAGTTTTATAAGAAAACTATTGGTGTTACAAGTTTTAAAAGACGTCCAGAAAATACCAAAATACTTGAAGTTTTATAACATTGCATCCAAAACGTTTTCGTTACCGTATCTATAAAACCTTTGGTATTAGTTACTTATAGTTTTTTAAAAGGGTTTTATGGCGTTCTTAAAAACCTCATTATAAAACTTTTACTCTTGGGGTTTTATAGCTTACTTCGTGAAACCTTTACAAATCTTAAGGCACTTAATAAATATTCTACAGCTAGTACGAAACCTAAAGAATTTCATAAAACTTATAGGAATTTTATAAAACTTTTTCATAGAAGGGGCCGAAACTATATTTTTGAGGTAAAGATGTTTGATGATTGTTTTCCGTGTTTTCTTAATGTTTGATCAGTAATCGTGGTTATTGTCTATGATTTAATAATTGATTGTAAGTAAATAAATATGCCACAAGAGAGAAAAAATTGGAAAAAGGTTAAATACAGTAGCAGCTTTTATAGAAAGTGCGCTAAAACCCGGGAGAATATTTTGCGAAGCACACCACCAGATGATAAATCACCCATAGCTGAATTTACCAAAAATGATATAGACTAAAACGCAGACTTTCCTCAAGAAAATATATTAATATAACACTCGTTTTAAAGCTAATATAAACAAAAACGACATTCAAAAGTGGGGTTATGCAATTGATATTTGACATTTGAGAACTGGTAGCTTTGAATTGGTTTTCCGGTTACTTTCAGTTTTTAGAAATACCTTCTCGGTAATAATTCCATAAGACATATAGGTAAGTTCTATAAAAGTTTTTAAGGTGTTTATTATTACTTAAAGGCACAAATAAAACTATACTTAAGTTTTTAAAAAGCGAAATGGCGAACATGGCGTCCTTTTATATGGCGGCCATTTTTATGTTTGTGTTCGAATTGACATAAATATCCTCACAAAGAAGAAAAATATTGCATTTTAAGCAATATTACTGAAGCTTGATGACGTATTTCTTCAAAAATATGGGATTAAGTAATGTTGGACAGCTTATTTGCAGAAAAAGGAATAATGAGACATAATTTTAATTTTCAGGTTTTTATAAAAATAAATTATTAGAGAGCCCAAAACGGGGGCGCTTCAGTTTTAGGAATGGTAAAATGTAAAACTACTCGATGAATCTTTCGTGCCAAATGAAATTAAGTCCTCATAAAAAATTTTTAAGTTGTTATAATACCTAATTGTTTAATATGCCATTTTCATAATATCAAAGTGAAAATCCATTGCTGTCAACTTTAAAGTAGACGCAGAATAATAATGAGAAGGACTTGAAATAGAACATATTGTGAACAAACAATGTAGAAGGAGATGAAGCTAAAAGGGGTGGTTTATTTTTGGTGTTTATAAACACTATAGGCGAGGATGTTTTAATATTAAGGTTTTATAGCGGTAACGAAAATATATTCCTTGCAGCTATAAAACCTATTTATGTTTTATAAAGGTAACGACAACGTCTTAGTTACAAATAAGTGAAAAGTGAAAGTTTTATATGGTACTAAAATTTAGTCACCGTTACCTTTATAGGATTCTCCATTTAAGTGCTATAGGGTTTTTATAAGAGTAACGAAAACGTTTCGCGAACAATTGATAGGTTCTTAGGTTTTATAAAATAGGTAATCGAAACGTGACCTTTACCATTATAAAACAAAAAAATATTAGTTGGGTAGTTTTGTTTCTTTTATTTAAATCATAAAAATTATATTTTTGTGCGTGCCATTAGTATTTTTGTGCGTGCCATTTGAGGCACGCGTGCCATAGGTTCGCCATCCCTGATGTAGACTATTCTAAAACGATGACCATAATTCCAAAAAATCAGCAGACAGATATATGTATTCGGATGATATCATGCTGAGAAAAGTTCAAAGCAATCCATTACATCTATATCAGTAATTAGTCAATTGAGATAATCAATTGACAATAATTCCAAAAGTTTTCAAACTTTAAAATAGGGTCGGGAAAGAGATAAAAACAAACAATGAAATTTTGCAACCTTTTCTGAAGTCCGGAACATTGTTAAAAATGCAATAAAAGATTATTTGCTGAGTTCTTGCGAAAAAACTTCTGCAAACTTGGAGTCCTTTATATATAATTTCTTGTCGTGTTTCAAATTTGCAACCAATTTAACGGTACGGAACATTTTTTTCATACAAAATTAACGTTTTTATTTGATAATTTTGAAAAAAATTCCAAAAGTTATGCAAACTTGACTGATACTTCGAAAGAATATACCGACCAGTCTATCAAAGAAAAACGTTAATTTTGAAGGTCCTGTACCCTTAAATTGGTTGCAAATTTAATACGTGATATGAATTAATACATTTAATACTGCTCCAAGTTTGCAGAACTTTTGGAATTTTTTTCACAAGCATACAGCAAAATTCAATGTTATTGCAATTTTAACAATGTTCCGGACCTTACATATATATATATATATATATATATATATATATATATATATATATATATATATATATATATATATATATATATATATATATATATATATATATATATATATAAATATATATATATATATATATATATATATATATATATATATATATATATATATATATATATATATATATATATATACCTATATATATAGATATATAATTGTTAAGGTTAGACGACTGTCTAAGTTAAGGGAGAAAATGCTTAATCAGGTATGCAGTCTTAGGGCTGATTAAAAGAAAACTCTTGTTTCTGTTCAAGCTTTCGAGTCTTTATTGGCTCTTCATCAGGAACTCTACAATAATAATCATAAAGATACAAACAACATTAAGAATGCTTATAAAAAGATATTACTTACGAAAAATGAGGTTTTAACGGTCCTCTCTCACGTTTTCTTGTATAATTTGTCATTTTACACTATCTCATGTTATTATTTAATTTTACTTTGTGACACGTATTGGTTTTTTAACCTTATCTTTTTGATGTCGGCGAAAAGTTTATACGGTTTCCACCTGTTGAGTTCAACCTCATTTTTCGCAAGTAATATCTTTTTAGAAGCATTCTTAATGTTGTTTGTATCTTTATGATTATTATTGTAGAGTTCCTGATGAAGAGCCAATAAAGACTCGAAAGCTTGAACAGAAACAAGAGTTTTCTTTTAATCAGCCCTAAGACTGCATACCTGATTAAGCATTTTCTCCCTATAGATATATATATATATATATATATATATATACCTGGACTTTGATTGTGTGCCACATGATCGACTTCTGGACAAACTTTGGTCACTTGGTATCAGAGGCAAACTACATGATTGGTTCAAGTCCTTTCTCACTAACCGAAAACAATATTCGCTTATATTCCATGATGATGGAGGAGTTATCAGTTCACACACCTCAAGTATTGCACTTATAGAAATGGGAGTACCTCAGGGAAGCGTTGTAGTTCCTGTATTGTTCTCTCTTTATGTGGGAGATATAGTGTATTACCTGGCCGATTTTAGAGCTGTTTTATATGCTGATGATCTGTCAATTCTTGTATCTAAGGAGTCACATGATCAGAACCAGACAGCTTGTGAGGATCTAATGTCTAAAATTGCATACTGGTTTTCTAAAAACATGCTTTACATAAATACAACAAAAACAGAGTTCCTTATTTTTCATACAAAGCAATAGAATATCTATGAATATTAATAACAATAACATCAATCAGAACAACAGCATTAAATTCTTAGGCATGAAAATCAGTGATACATTGGACTGGGAAGATCACATAAATGATACAATCAAGGTGATTAATACCAAAATATTTCAGATACGGTGCATGTGCAGGGTACTGACGGTTCAAGCACTGAAACACTTCTATTATGCAGAGATCCAATCAAGATTGACTTACGGTATAATACTTTGGGGACATTCTACGGCAGCAAAGACACTCTTCATTGTTCAGAAAAAATGCATAAGAGCTCTGCTATGTAAAACTCAATACGAACCGAGTAAGCATCTATTCAGAAAACTTGAGATATTGCCTCTCGCATGCCTTTACATATTGGAAGTTGCATGTTACATCTATGAAAGGAAAAACAAGGAATCCATGGCTATTTCACCCGAAACCAGAATATTCTAAATACTCCACACAATAGAATTAAATTAACTCAGAGCGGTCATCTCAGCATTGGAATACGAATATATAATAAAATTCCTCAGGACATAAAAGATCAAATTAACCATTTCAAATTCAAAAAATCGCTGTTAAAACTTCTAAGGGGCGGTTTATTCTATACTTTGGAGGAATACCTTACCATGGCATAATGTAGCAGAATGGTCTATTGTGAATTTTATGATTGTGTACTCTGTGTATTTGGTTTGATGGCCTGTCTATATTGTGTGATGTATGAAATTTATAGTTTAATTTTATTTTTGACGTGTTTTATACCAGTTTTGGTCCTTTTAATGAATAAATTGATTGATTGACATCAACAATCGTAGCCCTGGAGGTATGAAACGGATTTGAGAATTACTTCCGCTGCTCTCCGTTGACATTTATGGGAAAAAACGACTAAAAAAATTAAATTACTCAACGACTATAATATTCATGATCTGTGTTAACGCAATATCCACAAGTCTTTTTATCTTCAGGAAGTTGATTTGTTGAGACTATAATATAGTGCTTCTGTCATCTACATTAAATTTAATTGTGCATTGACCTTTAACCTAAAGATAATGGAAACCAAAGCCATGCATATATACTTGTTGGAAGCAATAACTAATTATAAACACGAAAGGGTATGCATATTATCCTTATAGAATTTAAAACAAAGTGATATAATATTATGCATCCAAATTCCATTTTGATGACTTATATTATTCAGATGTTTTTCAGGAAAACTGAAATGGCAAAAGGAGCGTTGAAAACAGTTTCATATTGAAAACAATAGTAACACAAATGGCATTCATGAATGATAACTTTGAAATATATTGCGGAATTTATTTCTAAAATACTAAGTCAACCAATTCGCGTAAAAACGTTCAGGTGTAGTATTTAAAATTTGCATTTATCAAGAACTGTCCACTTGTGGAGAGTACTTTTTAAATTCTATTCTATTTGAGTCAAATAGTAAGCTAGTCAGTTAAGACATTAAAAATCGAAAATTTAACAATATAAAAATCCAAAAATCATATTTTTGCAAATTGCATAAAGTTCCGGACCGCGTACGAGGTTGCAAATTTGCAAATGCATCAGAATAGATGTTTTCTGAGTTTGCAACCAAGTTTCAAAACTTTTGTAATTATTTCTAGACCATTTTTTGGTCAGTTTATGGAAGAAAAAAGTTAATTTTGAATTAAAAAAATTTTCCGTACCGTTAAATTGATAATTGATAAATTGGCATGAAATAATATATTTTTCGTAATCCCATACTGTTATTTTGATTTAACGGTATTCAGATGACAATTGAAAAGTCAGTGTTAACGGCCGCCGGCCGTTAAGAAATCACTTGTTCAAATATTTATTTCAAAACATCATTCTGCTTACAATAACAACATTGAAATCTTGGTCCACATCGAGTTGGGAGAATGATTTTCTGATTCGCATAGGCTAATAATACATCTTCATTAACCACCTTTACATTCTTGCTTTTACGCCACATTTCAAAATCTTCATATTCTTTTTGATATCGCTCTTGAGTTATTTTCGGCAGTTAATCAACACTCGCTGCACTGCACATGATTCTCCCAATATTTCTAAAAGAATTTGATTTTGTTCCTCAATTTCATCAATTTCATCCATGGTCGTCGTTAAAGCGAACTTGAGAACACAAAAAACTGACGTTGTTTATAAAACTGTCAAACTGTTCCATGACAACAGAGTGTACGACGTTGGGATTTTTCTTTAGAATTGCGAGGTACGGGTTTTTTTCATTCTTCGGAATCAAAATATAATCTTTCAACGGGATTACAAAAAATTTTTAACGACACACGGCCGATACGCAAATAACGGATTCGGTTAGTTATAATCCTCGGCTGCGCCTCGGATTACAATATCCAACCTCATCCTTTATTTGCTACATATCGGCCTTGTTACGTTAATAACTATAACACGATTCCAAGTTTGCGGAACTTTTGGAATTGTTTTCGGAAGCAAAAGGCAAAATTCAATATTATTGCAATATTCAGCAAATAATCATTCATTGGATTTATAACAATGTTCCGGACATGAGAAAAGGTTTCAAAATTTTATAGTTTGTTTTTATCTCTTTCCCGACCCTACATGAAAACTTTTGGAATTACATCAATTGATTATCTCAAATGACTGGCCTATAGGCTACAGTTTTCTTCCTTCCCAGAAGTTTACAACGTTGTCAGCTCGTGACAAGATCTAGCGCAATACAAGGTTTACCCACATGAGGCACCCATTTCGACTTAATTTTGAATACCGAAATTGAGAAACTGGTTATAATTGAACCTACAATTCGTACTTCTTCGTCTATCAGTTACTTTCTGAAAATAGATATTTATTATTAACAGTTACATGAGATATAATTCTCGATAATATGGCAACATGCAATTTAAGTGAACCAATCGGCTATGTTGAACTAATTCAAATTTTGAAAATATTGAAAATTATATAATAATTTTATTTCAATATAATTAGGATATACAATTTGTTAATTTTAATTGGTTGTTTCAAGGTTCACTGAAAGACTTGATAAGAACTTCATATTACTAATTGATTCAATAATTCGAACCATTTTATTGAAAACGGGACCTTCCGCTTATCGTACAGCTATTTCATTAACAGGGACGTAATCAAAACTTTTATTAAGTTCAATCAAATTGAACATGATGTGAATTATTGAAGAAATCTGCTTATTTTTAGTAGAGGAATCAAAATCTAGTCTACAACGATCGTCGTTGTAAGTTACAGTAGTTATAGTATCAGTGTGTTTAGTTTTTCAGTCTGAAAATCTGTTTTCCGAAATCGGCGCACGGGTTTCTGCGTTTCTAAGAACATTATCAGGAGTTCAGGATGAAATTCGATAGTTTTATAATCAAGTTAATCTACAACCAATTGAAGAACGAACACAATTATCAAAATTATTTAATAAAACAAAGTTTTTGAACAAATATCAGATTTTTAGTAGTAGTTTTCTAGAAAATGATAGTCTCTTTTACTGTATCGAAAATCATCTGTGAGATCTAAATCGGTTTTACACCTCTTAGACCAAGATTTTGGAGATTTTTATGATGTCTCTGTTATTTATTACGTGCTATTCAGTCCAATATTAACATTCAAATCTGTTATTATTAGATGGTAAGGGAAACCACAGAAACCTTTACCCACGTAATGCTCGAAATAGGTTCAAATTATTTTGACTTTGAAAAGTCAAAGAATAGGGTACTATTTATCTTTTAGTCAAAATCTTTTAATACGGCTGTGGCCGTGTTCATTTATTAATTACGTGCTATTTAGTCCAATATCAACAGTCAGGTCTGTTGATATTAGATGGGAAGGGAATCACAGAAACCTTGTATATATATATATATATATATATATATATATATATATATAAATAAATAAATATAGATATATATATATATTATATATATATGTATATTATATATATAATATATATATATATATCTATATGTATATATATATATATATATATATATATCTATATATCTATATATATTTATATATATATATATATATATATATATATATATATATATATATATATATATATATATATATATATATATATATATATACAGGATGTCCCGGGATCAGACGTCAATAATTCAAACACGTATTCTACTTCCAAAAATAGAGATGAAAGTTCATATAAACTAGGGTCCACAACTTCTCCGTCTTCAAGATACAAGTTGTTGAAGGTGAAGACATTATGGTTGTTTTTGTAAATATTTTCAAAACCCGTAGAGGCAATTGAATAAAACGTACGATAATTATGAAACTTTTTACGCTCTATTTAATATACTAAAATCTAGTATTGCAATATTTTCAGGGGTACTGACGAAAAATTTGGCTCCAATTTTTTGGTGGTTAATTTTTAGTGATCAAAATTTTAAAATATCAAGCTTTTTGTACAAATAAGATACTCTTCTCATACTTCAATAGGAAACAGCATTTTCGAGAAAAATTCATTTGAGTATTTCTTTACGAATTAATTTTTTGTTTTTCAATGTGCAAAATGAGGAGGAAATAATCAGTAGACCTGGAAAAAAATGACTTTTTTTGAGTTGCTATGTAATGAAAAATTAGCAGTCAGTTATTAATCGCTCAGTTTTCAATTGTGCTGCTTCTTGACGGAAAAAAAGGTATTTTCTCGTAATGCAGAGGTTTTCTAATAGAGAATTACCAGATATCCACTTTGTATATGGTTTATGCAATGGAAGAGCACGACGGTGCGTCAGCCCATTATGTTATGAATAGACTAGACGAGCTATTTCCGGGTAAATGGATTGGAAGAGGTCCTATTCCGTGGGCACCTCGATCGCCGGATTTAAATCAACTAGACCAGGGGTTCTCAAACTTTTTGACACTACGACCCCCTTTTTAGACCTAGTATTTCGGCGACCCCCCTATTTTTAAATATTAACAAAAATGAAAAAAAAAACACTATTGGCTAAGTTTTATCCATAAAAATACTATTAACTAGTAAAAATAAATACAAATTGTTGGACTTGAATTGTTTTATAATAAGAGAAAGTGGGATAACTCACTTCGTAGCACGAACAAGGACAAAGCATTGATGACTCATGGGGCCTAGAATAGACTGCAGTCACAGCTGTTTGCGCGCGCACTCTCTGCTAGCCGGTGCCCGGCAGACGACACGACAGTCTGGCTTCTTGAGTCGATCACTCAACACTGTGTGTGTACTTTGTGAGTAGTATTGCGAGCAAATACAGTTAGAAAAAGTAGCAATGGATAAGTTTTTGAAAAGACCGTCGTCAAGTAGTGATGCTAGTGCTAGTGGGTGCGGAAAGACAAAATTCCGCAAATATGACCAGTCGTACATACAATTCGGTTCCACTGAACTGGCAAACAAACCTCAATGTGTGGTGTGTAGTGAAGTGTTGTCAGCTGAAAGCATGAAGCCTTCGAAAATGAAACGCCATCTTGAAACTAAACATTTTGCTTTGAAAGACAAACCAGTGGAATTTTTCCAAAGAAAACTGTTATCCCTTCGAAGTCAACAGGTAAACATTACAGATCTTGTTAATGTTACTAAAAATGCTCTTAAAGCTTCATACGAGGTAGCACTCAAGATTGCTAAAAAAGGGAAACCCCATACAATTGCTGAGGAATTAATTCTTTCTGCTGCAATTGATATGGTTTCAAATATAATCAGTCCTCAAGATGCTGAAAAATTGAAAAAAATCCCGTTATCAAATGATACTATTTCAAGAAGAATATGTGACATGGCTGAAGATGTTCAGAACCAGCTAAAGAAGCAGATAAAAGACAGTACTTTTTTTGCAATTCAGTTGGATGAGTCAACAGATGTTGCCAACCGTGCTCAGTTTTTATGCTTCATCCGGTACGATTACGGTGATGCTATTCATGAAAATATTTTGTTTTGTAAGCCCCTGCCGAATAATACAACAGGTGAAAGTCTTTATAAGGTGTTTGTTCAAGCAACTGAACCTTTTGAATTTGATTGGAAGAAATGTGTTTCAATTTGTAGTGATGGAGCAATGGCCCTTACGGGAAAGAAGAGTGGCTTGATTGCCAGGTTGAAATCATTTATACCGAATGCAAGCTGGGTCCACTGCTTTTTACATAGGCAAGCTTTGGTAGCTAAGAAAATGCCAGATGAATTACGGCAAGTTTTAAATGAAGCTGTCAAGATAGTGAACTACATCAAAAGTCGCCCGCTGCAAAGTAGGTTGTTTAATAACTTGTGTGAAGAGGTAGGAGCCTTGCATAAACATCTTTTATTTCACATTGAAGTACGGTGGCTATCCCGTGGTAATGTACTAAGCAGGCTGTTTGGATTAAAGTCAGAAATGTTGTTATTTTTGGTTGATAGTAAAACCCGAACTTTCCACTTTTTTTCAGTGATGAAAAGTGGTTGGTTAAGCTTGCTTATTTGGCTGACATCTTCTCTCACCTTAATATTTTGAACTTATCCCTACAAGGACCAGACAAAAATATGCTATATGCTCAAGACAGAGTAAATGCATTTGTAAAAAAAACTCAGTGTTTGGAACGCAAGAGTTAAGAGAAAAGATTTTGAAAATTTTACACTAACTCAAGAGTTTATAGAGTTTTTGTCGACATCCTACTGTACATCCCTGACACTTCATCTCTCTCCTTACTAGTATCTTCTCATCTCGAAGGTTTTGATTGAACAGTTGACAGATTACATTCCAAATAAGGATGCGAGGGGGGTTTTTGTGGTTAGTCAATCCGTTCAGTGATCAAGTCGTAACAAAAGCTGAGCTAACTGCTCGTCAACATGATCAACTGATCGAAATTTCAAGTGATCAGTCAGCAAAACTCACTTTTAACAGTGCTTGTATCGACAAATTTTGGATAGGTATTAAAAATGAATACCCAGAACTGTCCACAAAAGCATTACAGACTTTGATGCCATTTTCTACGTCTTATAACTGTGAACAAGGTTTCTCCACAATGGTGAATATCAAAACAAAATCAAGAAATCGTTTGACCCTGGAAAATGACATTCTTTTGTGTATTACAAAACTCATTCCGGACATAAAAAGAATGGTTGATTCCAAACAAGCTCATGTTTCCCATTAAATAGTATTAGGCCTTTTTCAACTTGTATGTGTATTACAAATTTGTGTAGCCTATACATTTTGTTATTAATAAAACCTACAGCTATGACTGATTTGTCTTCTGATTTGTTTTTTTGATTTTCCTCCTTATCCCGCGACCCCCCTGGACACATCACGCGACCCCCCTGGGGGTCGCGACTCACAGTTTGAGAACCGCTGAACTAGACTACTATTTTTGGGGCCGTATAAAAGATATAGTATACGCAACAGAAGTAGACAACGAGGAGGAGTTGTGTGAAAGAATACGTTTGTCGGGGAATCAAATACTGCCGTGCATCCCAAATATGGCTTCGTGAGTAGGGCAACCTTTTTGAACATCTTATCTAAACTTTGTGTAGAATTTGTTATGTTTGTTAGAATGAGTATACCTAAAATAATTGTTCCTTAATGGTTTAGTTCAGTGGTTCCAAACCTGGGGTGGGGTCACTCTTGGGAGGCGCGACAACATCATCAAAGTGGAGTGAGAACCTACAAATTTTTGGCTTTTAAATAACAAAATTTTATATTTGACCAATTGAAATAAAAAAGGAAAATATTTCTACAAGCCGTATAGTGATCTACGTTGCGCACTTTCAAATATAACAACTAGAATTGCCGACTTTTAAAAAAAAAAGCAGTACGACACTTCGTTAGACTAGAATATAGATTTCAAATATAATATTTAAAAAAAACTGCTATCGGGTCTTCACCTTTAACACCCTGTATTTTAAAATCGAAGAAGTTGTGGACCCTTCTAGCTTATATGAACTGATATCTCAATTTTTGGAAGAATACATGGTTAAAATCAATTCGTCAAGAAATATTCAAATGCATTTTTCTCGAAAATGCTGCTTCCTAGCGAAGTATGAGAATAGTAGGTACTTTATTTATAAAAAAGCTTCATATTTGAAGTCAAAATTACTAAAAATTAACCACCATTATGCGCCAGTACCCCCCTGCACTACTCATTCCAGAAAATATTGCAGTACTAAGTTTTTTTACATTAAATAGAGCGTAAAAAGTTTCGAAACTGTACCAAATTTTATCCAGTTACCTTAACAGATTTCGAAAATATTTTCAAAAAAACCCCATCAGGTGTTCACCTTAAACAACTTGAATCTTACAAACGAAGAAATTGTGGACCCTAGTTTATAGGTATGACCTTTTATCTCTATTTTTGGAAGTAGAATACGTGGTTTAAATATTGTCGTCTAATTTCGGGACATCCTATATATATATATATATAAAACAATATTATCACCTGCTTGTAATTTTAAAAATGCAATTTTCTGTTTCTCGTAGATATAAGTCATTTCTAAATTGCTGAAGAAGACTACATATGTTAGTCGAAACGTTTAAAATAATATAAACAAAATTTTAATGGAGTTTCAACTACCAATTTGAACCAGTATTCCCAAGAAAATCCAAGTTCCTAGTACATATATAGTATATATATATATATATATATATAAATATATATATATATATATATATATATAAAATATATATATATATATATATATATATATATATATATATATATATATATTTATTCGAATTGTTGTTGCCTGTGATCTATTTTTAATCTCTTGATAATTATTAGCAATAACAGGCTATCAGAGGATTTTGTTTGTTGTACTATTTTCATCTTCAAATTTTCAATCCAATACTTGGCTACGCCGTTCTGATGAGGACCAAAGAGTCCGAAACACGTGTCAACGGCTGCTTGCATATAAGCGTGCTATACCGATAATTCTACTCCACTTCTTTAATGTTTTCCCATACTAATTTCTTTGTTGTTAGATAAATAGTACCCTATTATTATTATTTTCAAACATTACGTAGGTAAAGGTTTCTTTGGTTTCCCTTACCATCTAATGATAACAATTTTGAATGTTAATATTAGACTAAATAGCATATACAAAGCTGCCCTATTCTATTCAATTTTTTCAAATCAATAAATGTCAAAGAAATTTCAATTACGAATATCGTAGTGAAACGTCAACTTTTTAATAAAATCGAGTTTTTTAAGATTCAATCAGCCTGTTATTGCTAATAATTATCAAGAGATTATATATATATATATATATATATATATATATATATATATATATATATATATATATCTAATATATAAAATTCTCGTGTCACGGTGTTAGAAGTTAAACTCCTCCGAAATGGCTCGACCGATTCTCATGAAATTTTTTGTGGATATCGGGTAGGTCTGAGAATCGGCTAACATTTATTTTTCATCCCCCTAAATGTTGAGGGTCGTCCACCCCTTTATTTTTATTTTTTGTTTTTCAGACAGAATTTTCTGTTCTATTTTTTTTATGATACATTCAAAAATACATACAACCCTAAACTTTCATCCCTCTACGATCAACCCCAATTTTTTTATTTGTTAAACTCCTCCGAAATGGGTCGACCGATTCTCATGAAATTTTGTGTGCATATCGGTTAGGTCTAAGAATCGGACAAAATATATTTTTAATCCCCCTGAATGTTGAGGGGGGTCCACCACTCAATTCAATTTTTTTGTTTTTCAGACAAAATTTTCTGTTCTGTTTTTTTTATGATACAGCATTCAAAAATACATATAACCCTACCCCTCTACGATCAACCCCTATTTTCATTTGTTGATTATAAACTTTAATTTTTTTGGCAAGATTTTTATTTTAGACTTAGAATAAAAATTCCAACGCGAATCTCATTTTTTGGAATTCGCGAAGCGAAGCTAACGGGTTATAGTCTCACGACAAGAAGTTAGTAGCTAGTCCGATTTTTAAAAATCCAACGGATATCGATAAAACACATATGATTTCATGAGAAAAGTGTTCGCAAAAATTTTCCCCCCTAAAAATAAAAAAATTATAGCGTTTTTTCTATTTTTTTGTCCATAGACATGTGGTACTATCTATAAATCTTGAACCTAAACCGATTTTTACAATAATGAAATAAAATGATAGCATTTAATGTGTAGTTTTTTAATTTATATAATACATTCAAAAAATATTGACGTGGCGCCACCTATAAATAAAAAAATTAGTAAAAATTATGAATTTCACTCAAATTTTTGATTATATCTCAAACACTATACATTTCCCGATATAGTCACCATGAGGGAAAGTGATCTGCGATAGACTTATCAGGCAATACGACATGCACATGCGCCGAGGGGTTTTATCATTCCTAGTAGGGTGTCCGGATTTTTCAAATTTAGTCAAGTACGTGCGAAAAATGCATAGGTGCAGAGTTCCAAACATAAAGGAGGAATTTGAATAACGGATGAACTTTAGCCTTATAAAGATGTTATCTACTCTGGCGTAAACAGATTATAGCGAAAAATAGACAGCTAATCTTCTGTGTAGATTACTTGGCAATAATGAACACGTGTTAGTGACATGCTAAAAGCTTATTCACAAAATATATAGTTTATTAGTTAATTATTAAAAATAATTGAGGAGAGATTACCTTGAGACCTGTGCCTTGGTGGCATTAAAACTAGCTGCGTTATCAGATTCCTAGTTGGAAAAAAGATCTTAATATTGCTATTTATTGGCTTAACTTGCGCAATACGTTGTAGTTGATCTCCCAGATTTCTTATTGTGGGTGAATGTTATCATCTGAATACAGGGTGTTCTACAAGCTCTATGACAAACTTTGACAGAAGGTAGGTTGCTTGATTTTGTAAATTTTTTTTTCAGTAAACATGGATCCGATTCGTTTTTGTTTAGAAGTTACAAGCATTCAACCTTTATTAACAATTAATTATAAAAATTTGAATTAAATGGTAATCACAAAACTGATGACTATAAATATTGTTCGAAATGTTCACCCTCAGCTTGAATGCAAGCCTCACATCGACGAACTAAAGATTCGGTCACTCGAAGAATGAGATTTGGATCATTTCTTATTTGGTTAGCTGCATCTTGAATTCTTTCAAGTAATTGCTGATGGGTAGCGATTTCAACATGGTAGACCAGCTGCTTCATGTGTCCCCATAAATAAAAATCCAGAGGATTCAGATCGGGTGAACGAGGTGGCCATAATATTGGACCTCCTTGACCTATCCATTTATTCGAGAAATGTTCATTTAGCCGAGTACTTGTCTTCCCCTATGTGGCGGTGCACCGTCGAGCTGATACTACATATTTTGAATAATATTAAGTTGTACGTCATCAATTAACTCTAAAAGGTCGTGTCCTAAGAAATGTCTATAAACATCTGCATTTAAACGATCATTTAGAACATGCACAGGTAATAAATTATTGTTGAAAATGCCACCCCAAACGTTGACACTTAATCGTTGCTGAAATCGTCTTGGTCTAATTGCATGTGGATTTTGCAACGCCCATACATGTTCATTATAATTATTATTTATGCCATCCCTAGTAAAGCACGCTTCAACAGACCACATGACGAGCGAAATGAATCTATCATTTTGTGCTTGTTGCTGAAGTAACCAGCGACAAAATCTTAATCGCTGTGGGGAATCTCCAGCATGCAACGCCTGTATATTTTGGCGATGAAACGGATGTTACATTTCTCTGTTCAATACACGCCATACAAAATTCGGTGATACATGAAGATTACTAGATATACGCCGAACACTGATTGAAGGGTTATCAAGGACAGCATCTATCATATTTTCTTCATCTTGTACATTTACTTCAGTAGGGCGAATGGCATTCTTTGGAGCAGGATTACCTTCTTCCCGAAGTCTACGAAATGATGCACTAAACACCGTGTGGGCAGGTTGATGTCTATTTAGATACCTGCGTCGGTATTCTTGAGCAGCTTGTCTGGCGTTACCATTGGCATACCCATATACAAACACAATATCTGCATATTTCTCAGTCGAGAATAAATGCATTTGTTATTTAGAACTTTGACACGAAATATCTAATAAATAATTAAAATGACACTAACAATAATTATTGTCATAACAACCGATATTTCTATTTATCAGCTTACGTATTTTATTGAAGCAAGTGTATATTTTATAAGTGTGCATTGTTTAACATGCTTAGTGACTTTCTACACTTTCTGGTTGACTGAAAACTACGATTCTTCAAATGCTTGTTACTTCTAAACAACAACGAATCGGATCCATGTTTATTAAAAAAAAATGTTTAAAATCAAATGACCTACCATCTGTCAAAGTTTGTCATAGAGCTTGTAGAACACCCTAGAATGTTCCTTAATTTGTTGATTTTTTCAAATTTATCAGTAGAAATATTGCATATCACAACATTTGTTTCGATCTTATTAGACCTCATCAGTACTGTATAATCGAAAGGTCGACATTTTGGCAGAAACGGCGATGACGGTAGTGGAACTTTCATGGAGCTCCGAGTTTTTTTCTCTTAAGAGAAATGTTATTCGAATTCAACAATTGGAATAACATGTTACGGTTCTGTTTGAATCAAAGTGAATTTCGTGAGATGGGTGAACTATAACGATACATCATCAATAATCAATTTAATTATTAGTAAATAATAATTTTCTATACTCATCTTAGTTGTGATAACGTCTCAGTGAGTCGAGATAATTATTCAGTATGAAAGGGAATAAATTAATAGAAAAATATGTATTTCCGGCATAAATTAATATCGATGCGTATTTGAAATTGTCCATCAACAATCTTGACCAGTGATCTTGAATCGCGAGTGTGAAGAAAAGTGGTCGTTTATTAGTGGTAGAAAATGTCTAGGCACGATGATTTCCGTGATTTGACACAACGTACGAAGTACAAGAGTAGGTATATGGCGTCTCTTTCAATTATCGGATCTAGTTGCTGTACGTGAGTAGAAAAATTAAAATGATCAATTCTCTGAAATATTGAATAACAACATGATGATGATTTTTGGAGCTTGGTGAAACTTTCTTATATGTATATATATATATATATATATATATATATATATATATATATATATATATATATATATATATATATATATATATATATATATATATATATATATATATATATATATATATATATATATATATATAATCTCTTGATAATTATTAGCAATAACAGGCTGGTTGAATCTTAAAAAACTCTATTTAATTAATAAGTTGACGTTTCACTATGACATTCATAGTTATTCAAAACTTTTGAAAAAAATTGAAAATTCTTTGACATTTATTGACTTGAAAAACTTGAATAATTGAAAAATTGAATAGATAAGATTGATCTGTCTTGTTAAAAAATTCTTTCAGTCTAATATTAACATTCAAAATTGTTACTATTAGAAGGCAAGGGAAACTACAGAAACCTTTACCTATGTAATGTTCGAAAATAATAATAATAGGGTACTATTTATTTAACAGAAAGAAATTAGTCACGGGAAAATATTAAAAAAGTAGAGTAGAATTATCGGTATAGAACGTTTATATGGAAGCAGCCGTTGACACGTGTTTCGGACTCTTTGGTCCTCATCAGAACGGCGTAGCTAAGTATTGGATTGAAAATTTGGAGATGAAAATAGTTTAATAAATAAAATCCTCTGTTATGGAAGAAAATCACTTATTTGTGGTTTATTGTTTGAACTCTCCGGTATATATAATAATATTAATTTACTCTTTCTGAGATCTCTCGGATGGAATTAATCGCCTCCGTGGCAAAGTTTGACCAAATCTCCCATACCGGAGAGTTCAAACAATAAACCACAAATAAGTGATTTTCTTCCATAACAGAGGATTTTATTTATTAAACTATTTTCATCTCCAAATTTTCAATCCAATACTTAGCTACGCCGTTCTGATGAGGACCAAAGAGTCCGAAACACGTGTCAACGGCTGCTTCCATATAAATAAACATAAATAAATAGTACCCTATTATTATTATTTTCGAACATTACATAGGTAAAGGTTTCTGTAGTTTCCCTTGCCTTCTAATAGTAACAATTTTGAATGTTAATATTAGACTGAAAGAATTTTTTAACAAGACAGATCAATCTTATCTATTCAATTTTTTCAAGCCAATAAATGTAAAAGAATTTTCAATTTTTTTTCAAAGTTTTGAAATAACTATGAATGTCATAGTGAAACGTCAACTTATTAATTAAATAGAGTTTTTTTAAGATTCAACCAGCCTGTTATTGCTAATAATTATCAAGAGATTAAAAATAAATCACAGGCAACAACAATTCGAATAAATAATTATATATATATATATATATATATATATATATATATATATATATATATATATATATATATATATATAATATATATATATATATATATATATATATATATATATATATATATATATTGAGTTAAGAACTGAATACAGAATTAAGTATAGATTTGCACTTACAGGTGGGAAAGAATTATTGCAGGTACCTAAATAGACAAGAGAAACATATTTCAAGAAGGGCTAATCGAGTGAATTTCCCAAATTGGTACAATACACTGTTCTTAGAAAGGTCGTTATTGTTTGAATACAATAAATATAGGAGAAGATATCAAGTCAATCTGGTCGTTCAGCAAGATATCTTTTGCATTATGATTGAGTTTAAAAATTTCTAATGATTCTAAGTAAGTAAGTTTGGTTCCTTTCGGTAATTTGTGCATGATTTGAAAATTTTCTATTTGTGGAAATGGGTGATGGTTTTCACGGCAATGATTTGAAAACGTTGAATCCGTTTTATTTTTCAAAAAAGATTGTTGGTGTTCTTTAAATCTTGTCTAGAACGATCGACCAGTCGGACCTATACATACATGACTCCTTTACATACAGGACAAATCAACTTATAAACTCCTGAACTTTCAAATTTTGAAGTGATATCTTTGGCATTGAATAAAAATCCTGAGAGTTTTGTCTTAGGTTTGAAAGCAATTTTAATATTACATTTAGGAATCACATTAGCAACTTTTTCTGTTAGAGGACCAAAATATGTTAAAGATGTGATTTTTTCCGATTTTTCTACTTTTAATTGAGGAAATATGCTGTTGTACGCTAGTTGACTACATTTCTTGTTTATCATTTTATCTATCAAACTTGTATGAAAACCATTGTTATAATTGCTTCAAATAATGGTTTTCATACGAGTTTGATAGATAAAATGATAAACAAGAAACGTAGTCAACTAGCGTACAACAGCATATATCCTCAATTAAAAGTAGAAAAATCGGAAAAATTCACATCTTTAACATATTTTGGTCCTCTAACAGAAAAAGTTGCTAATGTCATACCTAAATTGTGATATTAAAATTGCTTTCAAACCTAAGACAAAATTCTCAGGATTTTTATTCAATGCCAAAGATATCACAAAATTTGAAAGTTCAGGAGTTTATAAGTTGATTTGTCCTGCATGTAAAGAAGTATATATAGGTCATACTGGTCGATCGTTCAAGACAAGATTTAAAGAACACCAACAATCTTTTTTGAAAAATAAAACGGATTCAACGTTTTCAAATCATTGCCGTGAAAACCATCACCCATTTCCACAAATAGATAATTTCCAAATCATGCACAAACTACCGAAAGGAACCAAATTTACTTACTTAGAATCATTAGAAATTTTTAAACTCAATCATAATGCAACAGATATCTTGCTGAACGACCAGATTGACTTGATATATTCTCCTATATTTAGTGCATTAAAACAATAACGACTTTTCTAAGAACATTCTATTGTACCAATTTGGGAAATTCACTCGATTAGCCCTTCTTGAAATATGTTCCTCTTGTCTATTTAGGTACCAGCAATAATTCTTTCCCACCCGTAAGCGCAAATCTATACTTAATTCTGTATTCAGTTCTTAACTCAATCTGCCCGATGATGGTCTAGTGACCGAAATTGCCATCGCAGTGTTAAAATTTTTCAAAATATTTTGTGATAATAAACGTAGTAAATTCAAATTTAGTTTTGTTCATCACGTTAAATTATCACGTAGTAACGACGGATTCCATCAACTATATATATATATATATATATATATATAATATATATATATATATATATATATATATATATATATATATATATATATGAATTTAACAATGAAACTATTTTCTCTTCAAATTCCCAAAATTATATTATAATATATATTAATATAATTTTGGGAATTTGAAGACAAAATAGTTTCATTGTTAAATTCATCTTACTACCAAATATGGACAATCTACAAACATATATATATATATATATATATATATATATATATATATATATATATATATATATATATATATATATATATATATATATATATATATATATATATATATTCAGATATAATGTCGATATTTTATAATTGTATTAGTTTATTTAGTCTTAAAACTATTTCATTAATCCTACAATTTTCATCTACTTAAATTAATCCATTATTGTCATATATATATTTGTACAAATTTTTTTTTTATTCATTAATGCATTTACAATATTTCGAAAATTTTGACAAATCATTAAACAACTTAATTCCATTACTCACTATAGATTTATGCATCAATGTGGTGCTATATATCTCGATGCCTTGTCTCATATTCGTGCACATCACTGACGTACAGGGTGTCCCATTTCGGTAACTTTTTAATGGTATCTCCGTTATTTTTGAAGATAGAGGGTTGCGGTTTTCGCGACTTTGTGCTACTTTTTCGTAAAACTGAAAATGCCGTTATCCTTTATCTTATCGAAAAGGTAATATAACATTCTTATAGATTTTTTTCCGTAGAATGCAGTGGTGTAGATAATTTTTGTTACACATTTACTATTTTCCAGTTATAAAGCAGACTTATTTTTTTTTGAATGGAATACCCTGTATATTTACCTATAGACTAAAAAATTTGTCTTTTTTACCATTTCAAAAATATATGATAGTATAAACTTTTTCAGAAACGCGCTAATAATTGACAATTTTCTGAAATTAAATGCAAAAATTAATAGAAAGCCATGGATAACAACAATGAACGAGTGAAAGTAACATATTACTAACGAAAAATTGGATACTCTGCATAACGGTATCTTTTACTTAGAAAATACCTATAGATCTTTTTTCTAACAGTAAGTTTGTGTCAACAGTTTTGTAGCGTAAAGTAACAATATTACAAATACAAATAAATAACATTAGAAAAAAAATTGAGAGTGATGTTCAAATTGACGACCATTTTTTCTGATGCAAAATTGGCAAATCTTTGTAATTCTTTGAATTGCGTTTAAAAAAACCTTTGTTCTTTTTCGCAGATTTCGAAAGGCTAAATGAATTGTCTCTCGAAGTTCTGCAAGTCTGTCAGTTTTTGGCACACCAATTTCCTTCTCAATTTTTCTATAAGGACAAGGGTGTTGCTTTTATATATCCCAAAGTATCTATCTCTTTTCTTTTCCTGTTCTCTGTCATGTATATTTCAGCACGCGAGTGAACAAATGATCCGTGCTCAACTAAATATCGAGCAAATATCTCAAAAAACGGATGCCTTCTTTCTGGATATCTAACAAGAAAAAAATTGAAAAGATAATAGAGATTTTCATAGTCATTATAGCTTACTTACCTTAGGAAATATAATTCCGAAGCTTCTTCAGAATTTTCATTACTGTGTATAAAACATACCAGCATATCATATTTTTCATAATTTCCATACTCTGCATTATTCGAAGACATTGATTAATATAAATTAAATAATAATACCAAAAGAACGAAAATAAACACCTTTATAAACAGAAAGTCGATCTAAAAACCGATGATATTGGTTTGACATTTATTTTTTTTTCTTGTCGAGAATTGTTCCATGGCCTACTATTAAATTATGCATTTAATTTCAGAATATTGACTTTTTTTTTGAAAAGGTAAAAAAAGGACAAATTTTTAGTCTATAAATATACAGGGTATTCCATTTTAAAAAACCATAAGTTTGCTTTATAACTCGAAAATAGTAAATATTTAACAAAAATTATCTACACCACGCATTCTACGGAAATTTTGAATGTAGAATTCTCATAGTTCAAAACGTCATCTTGGTTTTTCATGAAAACGCTGAGAAAAATGTTAAAAATAAAGCTGAACATGACGAAAAACGGCCGAGAAATAACCGTCATGTCCAAAATGCCGACTTTTCTTTTTTTTTTTTTTTTTTAATCGAGGTGAAAACTTCAAAAGCGATACCGGTTGCTAACCCGGCCTGTAGTGGATTCAAGAGTTGATTTATATATAAGTATATATATGCAATATTGCCTACCCATTAACAACACCTCTGTTCTTTCGGTTTCCGGGCGTTAGCCTACTAAACCTCCAGTCTCGCACTTATATTAGGACTCACGTGCTGCGGTCAGCACTAGAACCTGTTCTCTTCCTTGTGTCTATATTTCAAGACCCAAGTGTATATCTCTCTGCATCTTGATTTTACATGAAAACGCTGAGAAATATGTTAAAAATAAAGCTGAACATGACGAAAAACGGCCGAGAAATAACCGTCATGTTCAAAATGCCGACGCTTTCTAATGTCGTGCTTATCCTTGCCTGCTACTCTACCTCCACTCTTCAACTACTATCACGCGCTCGGCCCTTTTTCGTCATGTTCAGCTTCATTTTTAACATATTTCTCAGCGTTTTCATGTAAAACCAAGATGAACTTTTTGGACTATGAGAATTCTACTTTCAAAATCTATTTTGTAAATTGAAATCGGACTATACCTGTCGCATTCAGGTCTGCTGGAAAATTGCATAGTAAAATATTCAAATGGCCACTGATAAAAAACTATGCATCGGACAGTTCCTGCTCTTCGCACAAATAAAGTTTATGTTGATAAATAATACTAACCGGAGGACCTACGCTACAACTCAAAAAATAACCGAGTTATGAACTTTTGAAAAAACTGCATTGTGGCCGGTTTTTTCCAATTTTCCCTTAGACTGAGGGTCTGATCGAGTCATCCAACCTCTCATTTTTTTCGTCTTTTCATTTTCTACAATAAGTCTATTTTTTGCATAAAAATGTTAATAACAAAGATATAAATAATAAACTCGAGTGAAAAACATATCACTATTTCATATGGAACTATTTTACAAACAATGGCGGAGCTGGTTTTCTTCCAACACTTTTTACATGAATCTCTGTAGCTTGGCCTATAGAGTAATAAGGTCTATCAAGAAATCTTTCAACTGATTGACAAAAAATTATCCTTTCGTTTAATTCAATATCAAGACCACAGTTTTTTTTCACAGTTCTACGAATAACGATTTTCAAAACATGAAATTAATAGTGGAAGTCGTAGTTTCAATTCATATACTCATTCTTGTTCATGTGTTTAAATCATCAATTTCGAATTAACTTTTTCGAATTAAATTCTTCACTTTATCTCGAACCTCTAAGGATACGCGACAAAAACTGAACTAAGAAAATAATGTAAACAATAATTATTTCATAATTTGAGGTTAGCTCGACTTTCAATAATATATAAATAAATGCCTTATTCATATAAATCTTGTTTATCAATACGACGACTAGGAAGATGAATAAATAATTCATAACCATGATCCAATTGAATCAATTATTACGAACTTGGGTAATTTCAGCAATCGAATAAATTTAAATATTCCAATGAATAATGAAGAAAAACTTAACTACTTTGTGTAGTACTTCTAATGACAAGGGCAAAGTGATAGTAAAATAATTGCCAACACTTGTTATAGTAGTTGCTGATAATCTGTATAATTTATTTTGATAATATTGAAGTAGATTTTGCTTTATCTAAGATTGATGCAAATTTGCAAATGCATCAGAATAGATGTTTTCTAAATTTGCAACCAAGTTTCAAATTTTTTGAAATTATTTCGAGACCATCTTGCTTTATATAAATAAACATGTTTCGGTCAATGTGAAAGGTTGCAAATTTATACAACTGTTCGATATATTTTTCCGGAGTATCTATCGAGTATTGCAGACCTTTTGGAGTTTCTTTTGGTCAGTTTATAAAAGAAAAACCTTAATTTTGAATGAAAAAAATGTTCCGTACCGTTAAATTGGTTGCAAATTAGATACGTGATATGAAATAATATATTTTTCGTAATCCCATACTGTTATTTTGATTTAACGGTATTCAGATGACAATTGAAAAGTCAGTGTTAACGGCCGCCGGCCGTTATAATTTTATAACGGACAGCGGCCGTTAAGAAATCACTTGTTCGAATATTTATTTCAAAACATGATTCTGCTTACAATAACAACATTGAAATCTTGTTCCACAGCGAGTTGGGAGAATAAACCTCTGATTTTCATTTCGCATAGGCTAATGATACATCTTCATTAACCACCTTTACATTCTTGCTTTTACGCCACATTTCAAAATTTTCATATTCTTTTTGATATCGCTCTTGAGTTATTTTCGGCAGTTAATCAACACTCGCTGCACTGCACATGATTCTCCCAATATTTCTAAAGGAATTTGATTTTGTTCCTCAATTTCATCAATTTCATCCATGGTCGTCGTTAAAGCGACTTGAGAACACAAAAAACTGACGTTGTTTATAAAACTGTCAAACTGTTTCATGACAACAGAGTGCACGACGTTGGGATTTTTCTTTAGAATTGCGAGGTACGGGTTTTTTTCTTTCTTCGGAATCAAAATATAATCTTTCAACGGGATTACGAAAAATTTTTAACGACACACGGCCGATACGCAAATAACGGATTCCGTTAGTTATAATCCTCGGCTGCGCCTCGGATTACAATATCCAACCTCATCCGTTATTTGCTACATATCGGCCTTGTAAGGTTAATAACTATAATACTACTCCAATTTTGCAGTACTTTTGGAATTTTTTTCACAAGCATAAGGCAAAATTCAATGTTATTGCAATTTTAACAATGTTCCAGACTTCGGAAAAGGTTGCAAAATGAGATTAGTTTCTTTCTCTATGTTGCATTAACTTGACAAAAGTTTAAAAACTTTTGGAATTATTGCTAAATTTTCGATTTTCAATGTCTAAACTGACTGGCCTATAATACAATTTGAATGATGTAAATAAAACTTTTTTTTTATTTTTCACTTTATTTTGTTAATCATAAAAATTGCTGTAGTGATATTCGCTATATTCAAAATCAAATTATGTAAAATATACAAGTGGACCAGGGTCAATTAAATATACTACATGAAGTGAACAAGGAAAATTCTACAATAATTAAAAAAATTATCAAATAACTTTCAAGGAAGCTGGTTATATTTATTCTGCGACGAGGATTCTACATTCACAATACAACGGCGAATTATAGAAATCTTCAAGTTTAATAGTTTTTATGGTTTTGTACCCAAAGGGTAAAAAAGGAACCCTATTACTATGACTTCGCTGTCTGTCCGTCCGTCTGTCCGTCCGTCCGTCCGTCCGTCCGTCCGTCCGTCCGTCCGTCTGTTGTCCGTCCGTCCGTCCGTCCGTCCGTCCGTCCGTCCGTCCGTCTGTCCGTCCAGGCTGTATCTCAAGAACCGCGATAGCTAGACAGGTGAAATTTTCAGAAATTATGTATTTCTGTTGCCGCTATAACAACAAAAAACTTGAGAGGTGTTAAGGGACACCCAGATGGAACAAAGTTCCCTTCGATTAAGTAGTGAAGGAATTGTAATAAAATTTTGTTTTTTTTAAGTTATAATAATATTTCTTTTATTATTAACAAATATAGGTAATGTAATATAAACTTAATCAGTAGGCTCAATTTTAGTAATAATTGGCTTGTGGTAACTGAAGTAGGAAACATATGTTTGGGATTCTAATTTATTTAAATGTCTGTATTATGTATTATTATTGTCTGTATAAAATCTCTACTTACCTAACTCCAATATCCGCAATATCCGGAACTTGTGCAGAAACACTGTCAGGATTCATTATTATTGGTCACAGGGTTGAGCCACAGGGTAGGAAATAAATCTTGTTCACCCGATAAAGGGTGCAATGTTGAAGCAATAGGGTTCAAAATTGGTAATCTAAATAGACGAAAGGCTGGTTCAAATTTGGAAAAAAGAAATTTTATTGAATAAGTAGATTTTTCAAACTGGATACTGAACGAAAACCTGCTTTTCTAATGCTGCTTGCTGCGATAGAGTTTTTATTACTATTATTGTTTCGAAGGGAATGACTTTAAGTTTGAATATCTTATTAATTGAAATTATTTCATAAACTTTTCCTTTCGACACATTTCACCGAAACTTATGATTTTCATATTGTTTTCAACGAAAGTAAAATTGACCTGTCTAATCGAAAAACTCCTACCTTTGAAAATATTCCAGGTGGGCTCTTTTAAATGCGTCACTCGGTATATTCGTTAGATAAAAGTAAAAAATTATTCTACTTTCATCACCAAACAACGTTGATCTACACACATCAAAAAAATGTAAGGGTCAGCGATATTTTTAGGGTTTCGTCACTTGGTAATGGGAAATTCAATACAATTTTTGTTACCCACGTAGAACATAATATTTTGCCACATAATTTATATATAATTTCAAACAAACTTTGCCAATCAATTGAAAGCTTTAATCTTACTGAAAAGAGTGAAAAATTCGAATTCAATGCACTTAAGATTCTGAGCAAAAAAATTGTCTCTGGTCAATGTCTAATACAGAGTGTGTCCACGGCAATTGTTTAAAACTGCCCTACATCGATTTAGTAAGCTGAGAATAAGGTTATCAATGCTTGCCTGATCAATCGCATTCCATTCTTCAGCCAGAGTATGGAACAATTGATTTCGTCTCTGGAATAGAATGTTACGCCTTAAAATTCTTCTGTCAAGCAAATTCCACACATGCTCAATCGTATTCAGGTCTGTCGGTTGAGCAAGCCAATCCAAAACATTTATTCCACTCTCATCCAAGTAATCTCTTACGATCGCGGCGGTATGAGAGCGCGCATTGTCATGCTTGAAGACGAACCTACTGCAGCTACATACGGAATGACAAATGGTTCTTATATCAGGTCCCTATATCTAAGAGCATTTACAAACCTCTCCAGCAATACGAGATCGCTTCTTCCGCCAAGGCTGATACCACCCCAAACCATCACCGTTTCGCCTTGGTATAGCTGTGAACTTCCTGTGCAGTCCAAAGTTTCCAAACATTTCCAGGTTGTCTCCATACACCAGTACGTCTAGTATCTGGACGTAAACCGAATCTCGATTCATCACTAAACAACACAGGGGTCCATTCTTGCACGCCCCATAATAATAATAATAATAATAATATATTCATACAGCTGCCATTTAACAATGGATATACACGTCATTCAAGAATATAAATTATATCAATATAAATAGCATTAACAATTAACAAGTATATGTGTATATGTGACAAGACAAACAGTAATCTGAAACAAATATAAACAATCACAAGAAATACAACACCGATTCACATTAAGCATTCTGACGTCGAATAGTAGGCTCCGTCCAAAAATATATTTTTTATTTTCCTTTTAAACGCTGTTATTGATAAATTCTTAATACTATTCGGCAACCTGTTCATGAGTCTTTTTCCAGTATACATTGGAGAATGTTCAAATTTTGTCGTTTTATGAACATCTAGTACGTATTTATTTGATCCTCTCGTTGAATACTGATGGTAATCCAAATTTTTAGGGTACTGAAGTTCTGTTATCTTTATATATGTTAATAGTTTATACATGTAAATACATGGAAGTGTTAATATTCTATATTTTTTGAAATATGGTTTACACGACTCTTGTTTTTTCAAGTTGAACAGCAATCTGACAATTCTTTTTTGTTTTATAAAAACCTTCATCCAATGTACACTGTTTCCCCAAAGAACAACATCATAATTCAAGTGACCGAAAATTAGTGAGTAGTACACTGTCAAAAGGGTCTGCATGTCATACACTCGTCTCAGCTTATCTATAACATGGTAACCGACACTCAACCTGCCACATACGTAATCAATATGATTTTTCCAGTTTACCATGCTATCAATACGTAATCCTAGAAAAGTTGTTTGTTCCGACAAGTTCACTGACGGCAAGTTTATGGTGCATTTAAGATGGCTGGAATGGAAATTTAAGCAAACTGTTTTATTTAAATTAAGTATTATATTGTTCAATCTACACCATTCTGCAAAGGCATCTATTGACCTTTTTAATTTAATTTCTAATTCCCCAGGAGTCCGAGCCGAGACCACCACCGATGTATCATCGGCAAACATAACAATGAGACCACCAAGCAAATATTCTGGCACTTCGTTGACGAATAGCAAAAAGAGTAGTGGTCCCAAAACCCATTCGATGTGATTTCTAGCCCAGACTATTCGGGTCTCGCGATTTCCTCTGGGTAATGGTGGAGCTCTCCATGGACACCTGGCACGTAAATTGGACTCGTACAGTCTATTTCTCACAGTTTGGTCACTTATCTGTATATAGTGAGCGTTTCAGAGTTCCAAACTTAGTTGACCTGCCGTGTGGGTTAGATTTCTCAGAGCTTGAATTCTCAGAAATCTGTCCTGTGCCGCCGTTGTTATTCTGGTATGGCCAGTATGTTGCTCTCTAACATCACCAGTTTGATTATAACGAATCCATAAACGACTTATAGTTGACTAGTTAGTCCCTAATTCATTGGCAACAACCCTCTGCGACATTCCAGCTTGAAGCATTCCAATGGCCCTCAAGTGCGCATCTCCGCATCACGCTTCATAATTTAGACAAACGACACTACTCAAAATTTTCAATAATTACCATTCGCTGGTTGGATAACATCTGATTTGATCTGATGAATAAAACAAGGAACGACATGAAGAAAATGAATAGTCGTTGGAAAAAAGGGGAACACATGCCATGATGTTCAAAATGATAAAAAAGTATTGTGTAAATAACAAACAAATATCTGCAACAAGATAATGCCACGTGGATCTCCGAGAATTAACAAACAATCCCAAAATATGCTTGACCCTTAGATTCTTTTGATGTGTGTATATTGTTTCATTTGTGAGTAATCGACATGCTACTAATTTAATTCATTCATTGAGAATAATCAATATTATGAGGTTACGATTTGTTCAAAGAAATGTTATTATTCATTTACCTGGAATTTGATCTTTCTGTAATTATACCTACCTACTATCTGTTATTGTTTGTCCACAACATCTTGTTTTGATGATTCAAATCACTACAGGAATTCGTACAAGATTTGTTCAAGAACCTAAGTAAACAAACTGAAAGATGAAATTTAAAGGCTGTCATCTTGTTGAAATACATAATATTGTCAATATAAACAAGAAAATTCTTTAATCATGTTCTGAAATATGAAGATGTGTATGTGTGTGTTGGTGATATCATTTTATTCTCGGAATTAAAAAGGAAAAAGTATTGATTTTAATTGTAGATTAAAACAAAAATCATAATTGTTCATTCATAACAAATTCTTATAGTAATAATAGGTTTCAGTGAGTCAGGTAGGATTCATTATTTTATTAGTGAATGCAAAATTCTCTCAATCAGGATATGTTTGAAAATAGCACTAACAAATTCATATTATGTGAGAAAAACTTGAACCACTAATAATGCGATTTAATTGAAATAAATTGAATACCTAGAAATGTCTATTGAATCTGAAAAAATTACGAACAAGCAATTAGAAACTAAATTCATTCAATCTTATAAATATATGAAATAATTTTGAATCTATATTCAGTCCTATTTTCCCAGTAATTGTACTTTATCGAAAGTGAAGTTTGATATGTATATTTTTTTCCATTTTACAGATTAGAATCTTCAGTGGTCTCCATCAGACCAAATGAGTATCTGTGGATATATTTGAGGTATAAAAAAACTATCAAAATTAAGTTGAATTCAGTCAAAAATGTGGTATCTCCAAAATTTGGAGAAGAGAGTGACAGAGAGGTGCATGAGCGGAAATTTAAACTAGAAGGCGTGGGCAATTATTATGAACAGTATATGTGAAATTCAGCCTTCTAGTATTTACTGTAGGGTTTATGGAGATAAAAAAATGCTTTTTGAAGGATGTTTGCACCTAAAACTCCCCCCAAATTGAGTATTTGGGTTGAAATGTTAGGGGAGTGACTTTTGGTAGTATGAATTTTTTGACTTACCGTCGCCATTTTTATGTATAGATTTCCCATTTTTGATTTTTGAGTTTTTATGCATCTCCACAGCTTGATTGTGTTAGAAATTTGATATTTGGTGCGTATATCGAGTTGAAATTTATTCAAAATACAATTCTAATTTTGTCAACCGACGCCATTTGAACGTAGGATTTCATGTTCCTTTGTAGATTTGAAAATTTTGAAAACCTTCACATCGCTTTCAAATTTACTTAGGGGCAGGGCCAGATCAACCCTGTCCGGGACCCTAGGCAACAATCCTGTCCGGGCCCTAGGTCTTTTCAAGTAGATAAAGGAATGTAAGTAACTTCCAGATGATCGACTCTAGGTATCCTGTTAGTTCAAAGTCTTATGTGATAACATTATAAAGAAATAAAAAACTAACTTTTCACAGGTTGAAATAAAAATCTATTGAGTAAACGCGTTTCGTCATAACATTGACTTCGTCTCATATTAAACTATGGTATTGCAAAACAATCTATTTATACGAAAATTGAATATAACAGAGGGGTTCCTAGAGAAACTAAATAACAATATAAGCAATTCATTCAGAGCTATTGGTAGGTACATTGAACAGATTAAGGAGAGGAGAAGGGTTTACTTCAATTTGGTCGTTAACTAAATTTCCGGAATTTTTATATTTATTGATGTATAGGGATTCCCAACAGTTGGTTGTATGGAGACTATTTTCAAATTGTAATATATTATAATTGTGATTGAAGGTATGGTTTTCTTGAATAAGATGGCACGCATAATTAGAATCAGTTTTCTGCTTAATATAGCTACGTTGGTGTTCGTGTATTCGAGTTTTGAAATTTCTAATTGTACGCCCTATATAGAATTTTTCACAATCGTTACAGTCGAGTTTATAAACACCAGTACGTTCATCTCTATGAATTTTTGATTTGTTGTTTTTAATCAATTTTCCAATGCTATTATTGGTTTTATATGAAATTTTGTTTTTGAAAAAACAATTTCAGGTTTTCGGAAGTTTTGCACAAGTATGTTAAACTGTTAAATATTCTACTTTTTTCGGATATAAGTGGGTAAATTTCTGAAATTTCCATTTTGTATTTTCCTCTGAATGAGGCTGTCAATCATTCCCAAGTTGATGCGGGTCCCCTAGGCAGTTGGCTACACTGCCTAATGGTTAATCCGGCCCTGCTTAGGGGGTTAATAATTTGTATGTAAAAAAAAAAATTGATTGTAAAATAAAGCCTCAGGCATTCACGCCTTTTTTAAAACTTCGTATGTGTTTTATCAACACTATTTATTTATATTTTCAAGATTTGATGACAAAATTTACGTTGAGAATATTATTTTGGTATAGAAGTACAGTATTTTGAATTCGACCGTGATCAATTTATATTTTGAAAAACATTCGCTCAAAAAATAAAGTTGAACTTTCTCAAAATTTTCAAAGGTTAAATTTGAGAAACTCACATGAATATTCAGAGGATTTCGTGAAAAATAAAATATATTCCAAAGGCATATTTAATTCATTCCAGTGGCGTAGAGTTTTTGAAATTTCGACATTTTGATTATGCTCTATATAAATTCAACCTTGTATGTGTAAAACTCATGTTATACTTGATGAACACGACTAATCAGTAGCACAAATTTTTTTTAGGTCATCAGCTAGGTCAAATATGTGTGCAGAACAAAGGTTCTTATTGAAACGAAGTTTCTTAAGGCAGGCTTGGAGGAGATAGGGATTTTGCTGCGCGACTAAACTGAAAAATATGCGAGACTAAAAGTGTGACGGAAATAGACTGGCGAAAGTAGACTGACGAAAGTCACGCTTTAAGTTAACACAAGCGGATATTGTATACCTTCCTCTTTCTCCCTCTTTCTTTCCGTTCTCTCATCCCTTCTCTTTCTCATTCCACTCCGCCAAGACAATCGCCAATGCATTACATGTACTCATTCATTCATGTACAAGCAACTCGAAAACGTCAGATATGAAACATCGAAATAATTTTGTATAAGTTATATGCATAAAAGAACAGATTACATATATGATGGCATACAGAAAAGATAAAGTTTTACAAATTTGTTCCATAAAATAATGCCCTAACAACACAGGGATGTCCTAGGTATATCCTTTTGATGTACCGCGGTACAAGGACATGATTGGGATATCCAGGGGATGTCCCGCATAATTTGTCCAGAGGACATCCCATCTGGAATATCCATAGGATATCCCATTCATGTCCCTGGAATTTTCGATATCCACTCACATATATAATAAGAATCATCGAAACTCGTCGAAATGTTGAAAGTGTTTGTTTTTCTTCTGGAAAATAATTATGGAGAAAAATGAAATATATTTCATACATTTCTGGGAAGTAACCATTTTACAAGCAGAAAATTATTCCTTTTGGCAACATTGTTTGAATTATTTGGTGTTCTGTCAACAATGTGAATTAACCTCATAATATACCTAATGCGCAAGTTTGTTTTCTTTGTTAGAAGATCAACGGCATTCTGCATTCTTATTGTTTGTGATTGGCCATTTTCGTGAGCATTTGAAGGATTTTATCAGTTGATATAAGGTGTAGTTATATAAGATGTAGTTGAACAATTGAAAAAATTGAATTTAAGGTTCGTATAATATTAAAATACTGAATGCAATAATACATGGTTAACCTATTTTGAATATTATGTTTATTGTTTATTCATTAAGGGCCAAGGAGAGAAGCCATAGAGAAAAAGATGATGCATTAATGGCTGCAACAAATGCACCGTCACCCTAGAATATATATGTATAATGTATAATGTAAAACTGATTAATTTATCTAGTTTCTTTCATTTATTTATCATATGAATTTATTTAGAATGTTTGTAGGTTTTTTAATTTTTCTTCTATTCTTTTGTTGATATATCATGTATATATATATATATTTATATATCGTCGGTTTGGAAGAAGACTATAATATCTCAACAAATGGCATTTTTCAGGAGAGCCATTTAAAGTTTTCATATTGATTTTTGTTAAAATGCTCAGTAGGTAATTTCATATTTCTATGATTCAATAATCAGGAGGAACAATGTGAAATATGTCTGCCGTGTTTGGATTCTTGCATGTCTAAAAACCTCCCCCTTATCTGCCACTTTCATCCCCTCTTCTTAAATGTGATAGTATTCCCCAAAAAGAAATTCAAAATGAAATTTTTTTATATGAAAGAGTGTAATATGTCAAAATGTAATAATATTGCACAAAAAATAGTAGTTAGCAGACTGCTTCCCTTTTTCGGGAAGACAGTTATATTTTGGTTTGTAATAGTTTTGCTCAGAAAAGTGCGATGAAACTCTTTTCTTCACTGTCCACTTTTTGATATATAATAGTCTTTCACAAAACAAACGAACTTTCTGAAGCGACTTCACAATGCTAACTGAAATGTAATGGTCTTTCTCAAAACTTATCAAAAGGGAGGGGAGATGTCATAGTTTCAAGCAGAGCGCCCTGGCGGTTTGAATAAAAGTACAAGTTAGAACCGTGTTCCACATAATTTCTCACACGATTTTGAGTTATTCTATCGATAAAACATAAAAATCACATTTTTGAGATGTAATAGTCTTCTTCCAAACCGACGATATATATATATATATATATATATATATATATATATATATATATATTATAAATATATATATATATATATATAAATATATATATATATATATATATATATATATATATATATATATATATATATATATATATATATATATATATATATAGGATGAGTTTTTGTTTGTCGTTTTCTGTAATTATCATATTTTAACACAAGGTTACATTCTTTTATGAATTAAACTTGTTTTGTGTTGAGAATCTTTGATTTTTTTTCTCCAAATTTTTATATAAAATTCTTCAAATTATATGAATCAAGGAAATGGAAATGCCAGGACGTCCAGGGGATGTACCTCATATATATCTTCGGGATATCCCTGGGACATACCACAAGGACATCCCATGGGTGTCCTTTTCGGTGGAAAGTAGATGTCCCTGGGACGTCCCTAGTAGGTACCATGTCCCGACAAAGGATATCCCAGGGACGTCCTAGTAGCAAATGAAGGACGTCCCTGGGATGTACAGGGGATGTACTTGTGTCGTTAGGGTGACTACGTATTGTAGGTTTATATTCAATTATACAGCGTGGCTTTACGTTATCCTCTAGTTATATAAACTCTTGCGTCTAGTCTTTACATTGCGTTGACGACCGAGTGGTCTAAGTACTGAACCCTGATGAGCCGTATTTCTGGGTTCGAATCGAAGAGGTTACTCCTGGCTTTTTAAATTTTTTTATTCACAATCTCGTAAGAGCTCTTAGCCCCACTTTTCAATATTAATTATTTCAACTTGGATTAGTATATTAAGCAAATTTATTCTTGATACAAAACGTAATTATAATAGAAACCGTATAACAGAGAGTAAAAACAAACAAAAAACTATTTGGCAGCTAGTAAACACGGATATAAGTGGTGAAATAGCAAAAACTGAAATTACACTTATGCACAATAACGCTTTCATTTCAGAACCCAGGGAGGTAGCTTCTACTTTTGTTCGTTATTTCGCGAGCGTTACTAGAAACTCGCTCCATGCGAAATACGGCAACAAACTTTCGATTAAATGCACTCTGACTAAAAAAACCAACTTAAACAGTTTTTTCATACTCTTTGCCGAAGAGAGTGAAGTCGCAAATATATTAAAAAAAATAAAAAATAAAAATAGTTCAGGTATAGATGGATTCACGGTCAAAATAATTAAATACCTGAGTGATATTCTAATAAAGCCAATAACTGACATTGTTAATTGTATTCTCGAGACAGAGGAGTTCCCCGACGCACTGAAGACCGGACTGGTAATTCCCATCCATAAAGGCAGTACTGAACAAATGGAAAATTATAGGCCTATAACATTATTGAGTGTATTCAGTAAGATAATCGAGAGACTTATTTATGATAGAATGGTTTCGTTTATGGAACGTACAAAGATTCTGACAGAATCTCAACATGGATTCTATAAGGGTAGATCGACGGAGAGTGCGGGCTTGGGACTCTTTGAGTGCATCTACAAGAAAATGGATGATGGGGAGTGCGTGGTGGCTCTCTTTTTCGATCTGTCTAGAGCTTTTGACAGTTTGGATTGGGATTTGTTGATTGAGCGAATTTGTCTCTGAAGCTCATGATATAGATATAGGTGTTCCGCAGGGGTCCGTTTTGGGACCACTACTCTTTTTGCTATTCGTCAACGAAGTGCCAGAATATTTGCTTGGTGGTCTCATTATTATGTTTGCCGATGATACATCGGTGGTGGTCTCGGCTCGGACTCCAGGGGAATTAGAAATTAAACTAAAAAGGTCGATAGATGCCTTTGCGGAATGGTGTAGATTGAACAATATAATACTTAATTTAAATAAAACAGTTTGCATAAATTTACATTCCAGCCATCTTAAATGCACCATAAACTTGCCGTCAGTGAACTTGTCGGAACAAACAACTTTTCTAGGATTACGTATTGATAGCATGGTAAACTGGAAAAATCATATTGATTACGTATGTGGCAGGTTGAGTGTCGGTTACCATGTTATAGATAAGCTGAGACGAGTGTATGACATGCAGACCCTTTTGACAGTGTACTACTTACTAATTTTCAGTCACTTGAATTATGATGTTGTTCTTTGGGGAAACAGTGTACATTGGATGAAGGTTTTTATAAAACAAAAAAGAATTGTCAGATTGCTGTTCAACTTGAAAAAACAAGAGTCGTGTAAACCATATTTCAAAAAATATAGAATATTAACACTTCCATGTATTTACATGTAAAAACTATTAACATATATAAAGATGACAAAACTTCAGTACCCTAAAAATTCAGATTACCATCAGTATTCAACGAGAGGATCAAGTAAATACGTACTAGATGTTCATAAAACGACAAAATTTGAACATTCTCCAATGTATACTGGAAAAAGACTCATGAACAGGTTGCCGAATAGTATTAAGAATTTAACAATAACAACGTTTAAAAGAATAATAAAAAATATATTTTTGGACGGAGCCTACTATTCGACATCAGAGTACTTAATGTGAAACGGTGTTGTATTTCTTGTAATTGTTTATATTTGTTTCAGATTTCTGTTTGTCTTGTCACATATACACATATAATTGTTAATTGTTAATGTAATTTATATTGATGTAATTTATATTCTTGAATGACGTGTGTATCCATTGTTATATGGCAGCTGTATGAATATATTATTATTATTATTATTATTATTATTATTATTATTATTATTATTATTATTATTATTATTATTATTATTATTATTATTATTATTATAAGTTATCACTTCAGTCGTGCGCCCCGACACGCACATGTTTCGTTTTCGCAGATTGTGGTCTTTCTATATTATGCGAAGGAACTTCGCTCCTACCAGGTGTCCCATGACACCGTTTTCTTGTTATTGTAAAGAAGATTTCTCGGAACTAATTGTCGTTACCGTTAAATCTCTTACTAATAACATACAGATTATCTGCACCATTTTTGAATGAATGTTTTCAAGGAGTGCTAGGTACCATTATTAGAAGTATCTGGAATAAATCTCAATGGCAGATGTAAATTGCGCCTAATTTGCATGTCTCAATCAAACTTCAATTCATTGTCAAGCTGTATTATAATTCGATAAATTATATACCTTTATATGATATTATGTACTATATATTTCATTTAAATGATGGTTAATAAAAACAATTTGCACTTTTATTGGCAAAATACGCAAGACGCACGTTTTATATGAAAGGACCCCGCACATTTAGTTGGAAAAAATAACGACAGCTAAATTCGCTAATTTTTGGATATATTATAGATAGTGGCTACCTACACAACATATCAATTTTAAATTCTGTTCCCACGACTGGTTTAGGATATAGAGTGGTCAAAATATATATGTCCAAAAAAATCATATTCATAATTTCGGAAAATGATGTTAACATACAAATTTTGACTGTAATGTGATAACTTCACTAAAAAACCGTTCTTTAAAGGAAGCCATCCAAATAACTTGAAAATGAGCCCGGCATATACAGGCTGTTTACTCGATGAGTTTTTGTATGCGGCTTCAACTTCGACAGTTTTATGCCGAAAAACTCTATTTCTAGCTTCATTGATAACAAACTATATCTAAAACAGTGAAACAAAATACAGCTTCCTAGCATGTATAGTTTAGAAAAAAAAAGTGGTCCAAACGTTAAAATCACAGAATTTTTTTTCTTTATTACTTGAAAACTTTTTATTTGTGAGGTACTGGAGAGTAAGTAAGTCGAATAGTCTATAAAAAGTACATATCATGTTGAAACTGACGTTTTTATACCGTATGTTCATTTTTACAGGCATACCTCGTAGATAAAAATGTATTAATTATTTTTCATCTTGAGGTGATCAAGATATTAATTTAGGAATTGATGAAGCTCATCTCGATATTAACCTTGTTAGGTTGAGACTATTTTCGAGATATAAAAATGTATCAGCTATGGATTCAAAATAATGAAGACCGAGAGTCGGTGTCGGGGTACTACTGTACCTGTAAATCAGGTCCAAGAACACTCGGAACATGTGCTCATGTGGCAATGGTGTTGTGGTACCTTGGTTATTCTGGTATTCTCCCGCACGTGAAATATCCTTTTACTAAAATTATAGATTCGGTAAACAACGCGATTTCAATTGATATTCAAATGTGAAAATAATTATTCATTCAGGATACTAGACTTATGGTCAAAGAACGTATTTCACTGTACCTGTATCTTGACAATTGAGTCTATGGATCTGGAAGAAGCGATTCCAAACCACCCTGAACAATACAAACTGAATATAAGTACTATTCTTACTTGTCTCGTTGAAATCTAATCAGTCCCATTGGAATCATCAGATACATTCTCATTTTTCGACATTAGGAAACGAACATACGGTATATAAACTTTAGTTTTAACATGAATGTTGCCTGTTTTTCAACTATTCGATTTGGCAATGAACTCATTTATTTTTCCAGTACCTCACAAATAATCCCTATACAAAATATAAAGAAGAAAAATTCGGTGATGTCAAATTAGACTATCATTCTTTCTAAATTATACATGGTAGAGAGTTGTACTTTCCGTCTACTATTTCGGGTATCCTTTGTTATTATTAAGTAAGAAATAAATCCTTTTGAAACATAATTGTCGAAGTCGAGACCGTGTACACAAACCCATCGAGTAAACAGCCTGTATATGTCGGACTCAATTTTGAGTTATATGAGTGACTATCGTCAAGCTATAGCTTCCCACTGAGATTATCGTATTTCACAGAAAGTCTGTATGTTAACAGCATTTTCTAAAATTGTAAAGATGGTTTATCGAGACATTGACATTTGGACCACTCTATACCCCAAACCAGCCGTGGGAACAGAATTTAAAATTGATATGTTTCATAGCTGGCCAGTATCTATAATATATCCAAAAATTAGAGAATTTAGCTGTCGTCATTTTTTCTAACTAAATGTGCGGAGTCCTTTCACCTTCTTCGGGTGGAAAATGGAAACTGAATATATTTCTCCGTTCTATTGGCGTCTGAAATTAAGATCGTAGCGCCGGAACGGCTAATACCGGTACTACTCTATGGGCCATTAACGGATTGCTTACATTGTCTGGTAATGGTATTTATACGTTCATTTTATTTTGAGTTTTCGAACGTTAATCTTCGTAATTTGTGTTTTTTTGGACTTCGTATTTTCCAGTAGTTTATTGTGTTTCGATTGAGGACAATATTATCTCTGTTCAACAGTAGATAACCTACCTACATCAAGTTGAAATTTACACTGAGTTTTTATCATTGAACATGAAAATCAATGATAAAATAAAGGAGAGGACGAATAAATTAATTGGTTGGAGGAACTATGTATAAGATACCTGAGACAAATAAGGCCCAGCAGGTAATAAAGCCCACTTTCCAGAAAAATACAACTAAAAACAAACTGAAACTATTATATCCACCAATCGGTTCGGATATAGTTCCAAGTAATTTTACCTAGATAGAGCGCGGTCCACAAGCTTTCACTCAAGGAGAAAAGTGCCACTTGTTGGACATCCCGCGCAAAGTCTTATGTTTTACAAAATTGTTCACAAAATGAAGTCGTTCTCCATGACATAATTTAAACTGAACGAGTGGTGGTTTAATTCTATTGGTAAGTTGCACATTTTACGAGTTGATACCAAAAATTTCGAAAATTTTCATTTGCTTTTTTTGTAACAGTGACCTAACCTTAAATAGTGCATGTTAGAAATAAGGCCCACGTAAACTTTTAAGACGGGCACGTTGAATAAAAGTAATAGTAATTTATTATGGTACTGTCCACTATGCCAGGAATCCCGTGAAAAAGATGTTTAGGGTATTCACAGTCTGATGATGACGACTATATTTGCATCGCATGTAACAATTTTTGAGTACCTTCCAGAACTTTATTTCGAGTTGAAACTCTGTTAATACATTATTGAAATGCTTTTCTGTTTAGTTTGTAGCCTTCTTTTACATTTATATGATACGGGCCTTATTACTATCATTGGCCGAAATAAGGCCCATTTACATGGTTTTTAGAAACTATGATTTTTATTATATTAAATCTTCTTTAACTTGTTTTAGTTAAGGTTTTACTTAGAATATAATATGAGTTTGTTATTCAATATATTTTTATTTTCCTTTGTATGTCGTTTTTACAAAAAAAAATGTTTTGCGTTAGGTGGGCCTTATTTGTCTCAGGTACCTTACATCATGAAAAGGCTGTATGATAGAACACCTATTTATTTAAAAAGTGAAAAAACTTTCAGAAGTTTTAAGAAAACATCTCTGACATGTCTACTTTTATTACCAACTGAAGAGGTTTTGAGTATAATGGACAAAACTAAGTACTTACCAGCAAAACTGAAAGATGAAAAAAAAACTAAGTTTGAATTTACTACGTTTATTATCACAAAATATTTTGAAAAATATAACACTGCGATTTCGGTCACTAGACCATAATCGGGCAGATTGAGTTCTTAACTCAATCTGCCCGATCTCCATTTCACTATGTTGACTTCTAATACAGAGCAATAAAATACTGTTTCCAGGGAAAATAGTACCTATTAAAAATATCCAACACAAGTTAACGAACGGAAAAATCTATAGTCTGTCCAGTCTAAGTTGGCGTGTACGTCACAGTCATGCGCAAATAACGACGCAAGGCTGCCTACCCAAATAAATGAAATTCGAAATGGCCAAAATTCATATCTGTCGTAAGTAATTTTCTGAAAAAGTAGTTGTATGGTGATAGTGACCGGATCATCCATTTAGACAAATATTCTGTTCTTAACATATCAAATCGTATGTATCTCGCAAGAAAAACTAACATTCCGAGTAATGAAAATAAGTTGAATGTTTGTTAAGTTGTCATTTGATTGAAAAATTTGCAATGTTGTCGGACCCTCTCGACCAACGCGCCGGTAATCGGCATTTCACGTTTGACAGTCGCCGAGTAACCTAGAAGATTTTGTAATTAAGTTTGATTTATCGATCGATGAATATGGATTCAATATAGATAGACACTTCTAGTAGAGAATAATGGTCAATTTGAATTTACCGCTCAAAATCCCCGCCATGTCCATCATGCAAGATATCCCATTTTGTTGAAAATTGGGTTAGCTATTTAGATGTAAGATTATTTATTACGTCTGGCAACAGTGTTCACGATCGACGTCATATACAATTGGTGACGTACACGCCAACGGTCGCTGGACAGACTATAGTATAAATCTTCTGCATACTTTCAAAATAATTGTACAGCAATATGTGCAAAAAGGACACTCATTTAGACTAATTCGACCAATATACTTCTGTCGAAACTACGGTTAATTTAAGCTCATTTCTGTTGAGTATTGCGAATATAACGATTCAAGTGAAAGGATTTTTAGAAGAAAAACTGTTGGTTCTATATATTTAGCTATAATAATAACGAAGTTATGAAATAACTATCTTCTGTGTGGATGACACAACTGATTTTATATATCTAGACAACCTATATTAAACCCAGAATAATTAAAAACAACTCTCAATGAAAATATAAAATTTTTTCTTTTTCCTGTTTCATTCGACACAGTTTATGTATACACAGGGTGAGTCAGTTTTTTGTAGCAGGACTTAACCATCTTGTGAAAGACATTTTTTTATGATGAAAATCTCATATAAACATATATGCTTAGGAGCTTGGTTTCAGATATACAGGGTGCCAAAGTTTTATATTTTCTGTCTTTCCCTAAGTTTCCTTCTATGAATTTCAAAATAATTGAATGAAGTTTGGCACACTCATTTCACTTCAATAGCTCAATATTTGGGGCTATCAAGCATTTTTGAATACCTACAAGGTGATACACTTTTGGGGGTCGTACCCAATTCAACCCTCTCGAACTTTTATGCGTGCCGCCTCTGCTTCCAATGAATCATCAATTTTAATTCTCTCCGTAATTTGGATACTTTTTGCCCTCTTGTATGTGTTTCGAAAACTGCATGGATGTCGAGATAAATGCCAAAAATCTGAAGAAAGTGCCGATTTTTTTTTCGGTCATTCAATATGGCTTCGGACACAGAGCGAGAAAAGTTGTGCATTTTGCATTTCAAATACCTACTAACTAATCATCCTAGACGTCATATCAAAAATTCAGAACTACCGGACCGTTTGTAAGGTAATCCTCCTCTATTCACTGGACTAAATTGGGTACGACACCAAAAGTGTATCACCCTGTAGGTATTCAAAAATGCTTGATAGCCCAAAATATTGATTTATTGAAGTGTAATATGTTCATCAAATGTCAATTCATCAGTAATTTTTTTAGTTATTAACTAATAAATGTCAAATAAAGTGTGTTCAAGAAATGAAGTTTCATCACAAATCAATTCTTTTTGGCATTTATCTCGACATCCATGCAGTTTTCGAAAAACATACAACAGAGGAAAAAGTATCCAAATTGAAGGAAGAATTTAAATTGATATTTCTCTGGAAGCAGATGCGGCACGCATAAAAGTTCCAGAGGGTTGAATTCGGTACGACCCCCAAAAGTGTATCACCCAGTAAGTAATCAAAAATGCTTGATAGCCCCAAATATTAAGTTATTGAAGTGAAATAGGTGTGCCAAATTTTGAGAATTATAGGAGGAAACTTAGAAAAACACAGAAAAATATAAAACTTTGGCACCCTGTATATCAGAAACGAAGCTCCTAAGCATATATGTTTATATAAGATTTTCATCATAAAAAATGTCTTTCAGAAGATTTTAAAGTCCTGCTACAAAAAACTGACTCACCCTGTATATGAACAGTGTGTCCAATTTTCGATACTTTTGAATGGTATCTCCGTTATTTTTGAAGATAGCGGGTTGCTGTTTTCGCGACACTGTGCTACTTTTTCGTAAAACTGAAGATGCTGTCAACAGAATTTCAACAGCCCATTTAGTTTTTAAGATACAGGGCATTGTTGAAAATGTTGCATTTTGGAATACCCGTCGTATCGCCGTTATCCTTCATCTTATCGAAAAGGTAACATTCTCATAGTTTTCTTTCCGTAGAATGCAGTGGTGTATATATTTTTGTTTCATATTTTCTATTTTCGAGTTATAAAGCAAACTTATGTTTTTTTTAATGGAATACCCTGTATATTTATAAACTATAAAATTTGTCTTTTTCTTACCTTTTCAAAAATCTATGATAGTATAAACTTTTTCTCAGAAACGCGCAAATAAATGACAATTTTCTGAAATTAAATGCATAATTCAATAGTGGGCCATGGATATTGTTCACGACAAGAAATAAAAAGAAATGTCCAACCAATATCATGTTAAATCTAGGATAAATGTTAAATACTAGCCATTTGAATATTTTACTATGCAATTTTCCAGCAGACCTGAATGCGACAGCTATAGTCCGATTTCAATTCACAAAAAATATTTTGAAATAAAAAAAAATTTATATATATATATATATATATATATATATATATATAAATATATATATATATATATATATATATATATATATATATATATTATAATATATATTATATATATATATATATATATATATATATATATATATATATATATATATATATATATATATATATATATATATATATATATATATTATATATATATATTATTATATATATATATATATATATATATATATATATTATATATATATATATATATATATATATATATATATATATATATATATATATATATATAAATATATATTTATATATATATATATATATATATATTTATTCGAATTGTTGTTGCCTGTGATCATTTAAAATTTCATTAAAAACGGCTACTTCCATATAAACGAACTATACCGATAATTTTTGCTCTACTTGTTTAATATTTTCCCGCAACTAATTTCTTTGTTATTGTTAATTTACTCTTTCTGAGATCTCGCGGATGGAATTAATCGCCTCCGTGGTAAAGTTTGACCAAATCTCCCAAACCGGAGAGTTCAAACAATAAACCACAAATGTGTGATTGTCTTCCATAGCAGAGGATTTTGTTTGTTATACTATTTTCATCTCCAAATTTTCAATCCAATACTTGACTACGCCGTTCTGATGAGGACCAAAGAGTCCGAAACACGTGTCAACGGCTGCTTCCATATAAGCGTTCTATACCGATAATTCTGCTCTACTTTTTTAATATTTTCCCGCGACTAATTTCTTTATTGTTAGATAAATAGTACCCTATTATTATTATTTTCGAACATTACGTGGGTAAAGGTTTCTGTAGTTTCCCTTGCCTTCTAATGATAACAATTTTGAATGTTAATATTAGACTGAATAGCACGTAATAAATAACAAAGAACAGCCACATCGGAAAAAAATTTTAATAAGTCAAAGTAGACTGTATTCAAATTTTTTCAAATCAATAAATGTCGTAGTGAAACGTCAACTTTTCAATAAAATCGAGTTTTTTAAGATTCAACCAGCCTGTTATTGCTAATAATTATCAAGAGATTATATATATATATATATATATATATATATATATATATATATATATATATATATATATATATATATATATATATATATATATATGTTAAATACTAGGATAAATGTTAAATACTAGCCATTTGAATATTTTACTATGCAATTTTTCAGCAAACCTAAATGCGACAGCTATAGTCCGATTTCAATTTACAAAAAAATATTTTGAAAGTAGAATTCTCATAGTCCAAAACGTTCATCTTGGTTTTACATGAAAACGCTGAGAAATATGTTAAAAATAAAGCTGAACATGACGAAAAACGGCCGAGCGCGTGAGAATAGTTGAAGAGCAGCAGGCAAGGATAAGCACGACATTAGAAAGCGTCGGCATTTTGAACATGACGGTTATTTCTCGGCCGTTTTTCGTCATATTCAGCTTTATTTTTAACATATTTCTCAGCGTTTTCATGAAAAACCAAGATGAACATTTTGAACTATGATAATTCTACTTTTAAAATCTTTTTTGTAAATTGAAATCGGACTATACCCGTCGCATTCAGGTCTGCTGGAAAATTGCATAGTAAAATATTCAAATGGCCACAGATCAAAAACTATGCATCGGACAGTTCCTGCTCTTCGCACAAATAAAGTTTATATTGATAAATAATACTAACCGTGGGATCTACGCTACAACTCAAAAAACAACCGAGTTATAAACTTTTGAAAAAACTGCATTCTGGCCGGCTTTTTCCAATTTTCCCTTACACTAAGGGTCTGATCGAGTCGTCCGACCTCTCATTTTTTTCGTCATTTCATTTTCTACAATAAGTCTATTGACACCATCACGATTACTCTGACAGTTTCAATTTTATAAGCAAAAAACTAAAAAAAACACGATTTTTTGCATAAAATTGTTAATAACAAAGATAAAAATAATAAAGTCGAGTGAAAAACATATCACTATATCATGTGGAATTATTTAACACACAATGGCGGAGCTGGTTTTCTTCTAACACTTTTTACATGAAAAAATCTCTGTAGCTTGGCCTATTAGACAGAATCGATTAACGATTAGGTAATAAATCTTTCGTGAGGTTGTCCAGTGGAAACAAGTCAGACAACAAGAATAGCATAAGAATAAAATTATGTAAAACATACTGGTTGACCTAAGTCATAACTTACTCGAACAAGGAAATTCATTTGATAATTGAAATAACCTTCCGAGCAAGCTGGATAAATGTGTTTCAAATCCGTATTTTTGCTCACAATAATGGCGAAAACTGAACAATAACAGCCAGACTTCATCAGTAGTTTAGGGAGCGTTCAAGTATTACGTAACGCAATTTTTGAAGATTTTTGACCCTCCCTCCCTCCTATGTAACGCGTCGTAACGTTTACATAAACCCTCCCTCCCCCCCCGTAAACGTTACGTAACAACCAAGTGACCATTTTTACCTAAAAGTCACAAATATGTTGCGCAAAATACCTGTGAGTCGCTAAAATACCTATGTTATTGTTTAAATCGCGTTTTCGTCAATAATAAACAAAACAAGAGATTTCTCACTCGCAATACATGCGTATAATGTTTATTTTATTGTTATTTAATAAATAATCATACATAATGTAAAATATTGAAATGGGCTCAAATTTGTCCTAATAAACTTTTATTACTAATCTTAAATTTAATTATGCCGTTTTCCAGATTTGGCCCTGTCCTTAAAGACATTTTTAGCTTTATCCACCATTATTTTTCTCATGCATTATTTGATTTTAGCTTATTAACAGGTTTTCACTTTGGGAACCTGCTTATTAAAATGGATGCGATTAGCAAAATTGGACCTAGGACCCCAAGATAGTTTTTCGTTTCATGTCTTTTCATGATATATATATATATATATATATATATATATATATATATATATATACATATGAAAATACCATGTGGCACCATTGTATATATGTATTGGCAATGTGGCACCCGACTTTGGGTGCCAGATTGTTTTTATCTTTTGAAGCCTTCATATAGTTCATAAGGTATTGCTAAACCATATACCAAAAAATAAGGTGGGTGCCACATTTACACTGAAAAACTTTGAACATACAGTTTAGTTCAATGGATTTGAAACAGATGGCGCTCCGTTATATACAAATTGTATGTTGGACATAATTGATGTCATTTAGGCCCATTTTAATTACACCTCTAAGTGGCACCCGTAATATGGCAACGCTGAGCGGACGTGTTATCAGACTAATTCCTGCTTATCTTACAAGAATGCTGAGGCAAGTAAGACTAATAATCAAGTGAGCGCGGATCAAACTAAACAGATTTTGATTTTCGCATTCATGCCTTGAATCTGTAATGTGTAATTGATACCCAGATTTGTTGGCTACGTCTGAGAGAATTAAAAAAATATTGGAAATGTTTGAATTGGGATGGAATTAAAAGGTTAAGTACCGTATTAATTAATGATATGTGAAAATGTAGGAGGTTGAAAAAAAGATGTTAACATATTTTAAGGACGGGTTATATAACAACAAATTTTTTTTCCGAAAACATGAGTTTGCGTTACGCATTCTTTTCAATATACAGGGTGTTGAATATTTCCAATTGTTAATCTGCCATTTTGCATATACCGAGGCGAGTTTTATTTGCAATGTTAATAAAAACGCACTTATGTACAGGCTGTCTAGATTTTCTATTTATTATTACGGGTTTTCGGTTTATTGATTGAAGATTAAAGCTTACGGTTTGCTATAATTTTTGAGTGAATAACCTTTATATACAAGGTTGCCCTGATTTGAATACACTATATGAAGAATATAAAAACTATATCAGATTGATTGAAAAAAGATTGAATAATAGCAATTATGAACCTTTTAAAGTTGAGTTTGATTTTTGTTCTGATTTTCGGCATCGTTTTTACGTTAAAAATATTCAATATCATATACCTACGCGGACGCCAGCAGTGAAAGAAAAAAAAATGTACAGAACATCTGGAGTAGTCTCAAGGACACCACGGACAATTTTCATTTTCTATAAAAAAATACTAATGAAACAGTTACTAAATTAAAATATATATAAAAATCCTTGTTTTGCCACTATCAACTTGATTGATGAAGGTTAGCTGAGTACTGTTCGAAAAATTACAGTGTGATTCTTTGAAATCTTTTTATAAAACAGAATTAATTTATAAAAATATATTGTGTTCCATTATACCATAATATTTAATTTTCAAATTATCGCATATAGAAGCAATTGTTCGATGTAAAACAAGTTTTCATTTTAGTCAGAGTCTATACAGACTACAGAATATATTTTAATAAATACCTATATAGTACACTGTCGCTTTGTCGTGAAATGAACTTTATTGTTGGAATGTCTTTTCTAATTTTAGTGAATTGGGTCTCTTTAACTCAAATTTTCGAGTTAACAAAATTGATAATATGTGATTGTATAGTTTCAAAAAATTAGAATAACACACTTATCTCATCTTTGATTTCAATTCAATGAAAAATCCTAATAAAATACAGGATTTTGAAATATATATGTATATTCAATAGTTTTCGCATCTTTAACTTGAACTGAATTTTTTTTTTCAGAAATTGTACATTGGACAAAAAACATGAAAAAATCAATTTACCAAAATATTATGATATTGATTTTAATTAACATTTTATTTGAAAAAATATTCACTATTATTCCCGGAATAACTTCACTGGCAAAAATCAGAAAATTTTTTTCCGCACCATGAAATGACCCGTCATGACCAGAATACGCATACCTAACATATCTGATATGAATGTATAAGGTGGTGTCGAAGTCTACAAAATGAATTGTATCCTTAAAATTTAAACACTCTGTATATATGTACCCACATAAGTGTTTCCGGCCACATATTTCAACCACGTGAAGTAACTGACCGTATGCAGTCTTAAGGAGGAACTTGATAGAATTTTGAATTTTCGACAATAGATAGATACATTTTTGAAATATAAAAATTAAATATACATAAACCAGCGTTTTGACTGGTTGACTATGATTAAAAAATAGAAATTCTCTGCATTTTGTTTATGATTGTGTTTCAAATAATATTATTCAGATGTATTCTGATTACTTAATGTTTCTTCTGGCAAAACAATGAATAAACTGAGATATCAATTTTTAAAGTGGCACCATAAATCCTACAACCCCGCAGGGTGCCTCTTTTACCAGTATTAATAATTAATTATATATAAAGGGTGCCACATTGAAATGCTTCATCTGGGTGCCAGTTAATACAAAACATATATATATATATTTATATATATATATATATATATATATATATATATATATATATATATATATATATATATATATATATATAGGGGGTATAAAGTATTTGGCATAGGCAGGGGGGCGGGGGGAAAGTATTTTTCGGAGAGAATGTTTTCAAAGCACTCCTCTAGAGGAAACAGCAGGATTCGGAAAGCGCATTTAATTACTTACAAAAAATATTGCGAGTCATGGGACGTGGGATCTATACCATTTTTTTATTTTCTTCAGCCGTTTTCTAAATATCGTTGGCAGTTTTTGGCACAGTTGGCACACAAGTCAGCATGAGAGCTTTTATAGGGCAAAAACAGCTGATGATGCAAATCTCCCTCTTTTTCTTTTGAGAACATTACAGTATATCTACAACACTGACTACAGCAATGTGCTTCTGTGTATTACGTGTTTGAAAAACTAAACGAAAACTGACAACGGGAACAACAAAAAATGACGACGAATACAGTCGAGGTATTCTCCATAAAACATAAACGGATAGGGTTGCCAACTTGGAAGAAACTGACGTACAATACAATCGAGGGATTCCCCGTAAAACATGAACGAAAAGGGTTCCCAACTTGAGTGATTTAAGTTCCCTCTTTTTATTTCAATATGAAAACAATGTTACGTAACGCGTTGTTCGAACCCCCCTCCCGCCCATGTAACGCATCGTAACGTTTTGCAACTGTACTGCGTTACGTAATACTTGAACGCTCCCTTACACTCGCTAAAGCTACAGTTCCACCGAAGGAACATTTTTTTGCTGCTGATTTATTTTCGGCAGTTAATCAACACTCGCTGCACTGCACATGATTCTCCCAATATTTCTAAAGGAATTTGATTTTATTCCTCAATTTCATCAATTTCATCCATGGTCGTTGTTAAAGCGAACTTGAGAACACAAAAAACTGACGTTGTTTATAAAACTGTCAAACTGTTCCATGACAACAGAGTGCACAACGTTGGGATTTTTCTGTAAAATTGCGAGGTACGGGGTTTCTTCTTTCTTCGGAATCAAAATATAATCTTTCAACGGCCGATACGCAAATAACATCCGTCATTTGCTACATATCGGCCTTGTTACGTTAATAACTATATTATTATTATTATGGATTTTAACGCCCGCTCATTGTACGAGGAAAAATGAAGCAACTTCCATTGATTAAATACTTCATAATCCTTGTCGTATACGACTCTGGATTTCTCCGGCAATGAATTATTCGCAGCTTTGGCTGCATTTTCTATGATATTCTTGGGTAAATTCATTTTCAATTCCATTATTTCTATAAGACTACACAAAGAAAGCAGCAATGTCATTCACTAAATATGATGACAAAAATATTCACAAACGTCAAAATATCAACAAATGACATGCCTACTATGAGAAGGAAAGTATAGGAGCAATGAACCGATTTTAAAATCGATTTTTCATTATAATAAAATAATTATTTCGTGAAAAATAAAATCTTGTATGCACCACGTGAATTACTAGATCCTAACGCCCATCGGGCGTTAGGATCTACCTATATAACGCACTTGGTACATAAATAACTATTTTACTTATTAAGCTATGATTCTCAAAAGCAGAGATCAAAGTTAAGTACCCGAAACTTGAAAGTAAATTGAGAAACAAGCAATATTCGATGATAGCATATAGAATGACACTTTTTTAAATAAATCGCTTTAGCGATACGCTCATAGAAATATTGACGCTAACGTTACGTGAACACATGAAATTATACTGGTCAGTCACCTTGAACTCCAGGTCTCCAAGATACTAAACAATATAATGATATCGTTGAAGAGGTGTTTATCAACATTCATTACCAGGAAAAACTTTATGTAGGTTACTGTTTCGTGAAAAAAGTACTCAAATAGGCCATTGTATACTCGTGAAAACCTTTCACGTTTTTGGAAAAATTTGTAGAATTTAATTAAGAAACCTTCATACTAATTTTCATAGATCAATGTCGCAAGTCATATAAAAATCACCACATGACAACGGAACGACTTTTCGATCTCTTCAAGACTTTACAGATAATTAAAATAAATCAGCAATTATTACATGAAAGTTGATCTTAATGTTATATCATGAAATTTACAATCAAACATTTGATTTCGTGTGAAAAATTTAGTTTTAATAATCGAATTCATCAGTGTCATTTACTCTAGGAACATTGAGTCGTCAAATTTCTTTTCCTCTACTGTATGAAATGACTTATTCAAGATAATAAAATAGTTCCATTTTTAGCAGGTTTTCACTTTGAAAACCCGCTTCTTGAAATGGGTGCGATTAGCAAAGTTGGACCTAGGGCCAACATAGTTTTCTGTTTCATGACTTTTTATGATGCTTGGCACCAAAAACTCAATTTCACATCTCTCTCTTTCTCTCTCTCTCTCTCTATATATATATATATATATATATATATATATATATATATATATATATATATATATATATATATATGGTTGTCTGGTTTCCCTGGTTTGTATCCGAGTATGGGCTTCGTCTCCGTTGAAGTCTTCTCGAAGATTCGGCAAAATCACATTTGCCATCTTCAGCTATAGCTCTTCTTGGTCGGAGTGAATACACAGAAGTTCAGTGTATTCACTCCGACGAAGACGAAGCCCATACGCGGATACCAATCCGGGAAACCAGACAACCAGATTATCTCCGCGAGAACCTGAAAATCAACATATATATATATATATATATATATATATATATATATATAAATATATATATATATATATATATATATATATACAATTAGGATAATAATATTTGGGTATAGCAGCAAGCAAAACGTGTACTCTTATAACACTATATTTCCGATATTTCGACAAGGATTATTGTCATCTTCAGGGAAGCTACAACATAAGCACAAAAGAAAATCAAAAGTTGCTACATAACGGTCAACCGTAACACTACTCACTGTGTCTTTGAGAATGATTGCAAAAGATGTAAAAATCGAGATACAGCATTATTGATTTCTATAAAACATTATTGATCGAGAAACACACAATGTGATGTCATCAACTAACATTATTAGTTAAATGGTCACAATAAAATACAAGATACAATTAATAATATAGGTGTTTTGCAGGTTGCAGCTGCTACCAATGAAGCAGCTAACTCGACCCAAATTCAATTTTTCTTCACCTCACTTCCTTATGTTGCTGATGTTTCCCCAAGGTTGTCACGAATTTTCAGGTCTCTTAGTCACATAAAAATTGCCAATAGAACAGTTTCAACAATAAGTTCCATTTTCACCAAAGTTAAGGATAAAACACCTTTAACTTCACAATCTCATATAGTATACAGCATTCCATGCTTCAATTGTGATAGATTATATGTAGGTCAGACGTCTAGAGCCCTCAAGGATAGAATTACCTCACACAAGAGTGACTGTAGGTGTCATCCTGAAAGATGTGCTTTGAGTGAACATGTTAATATTACAGGACATATTATGAATTTCAGTGACACCAGGATATTGACAAGAAATTTGACTAAGAGACTGTTTATGGAGATGGCTTACATTTCACAATCAGAAAATTGCTTAAATAAGAAAACTGATTTAAATCATCTCAGTGAAATTTATTCTTTTTTGTTAGATTTAGATAAAAACATCCATTTGAGAAATGTCGAGTGAGAGAACAGTTGCCTCTCAAAGACACAGTGAGTAGTGTTACGGTTGACCGTTATGTAGCAACATTTGATTTTCTTTTGTGCTTATGTTGCAGTTTCCCTGAAGATGACAATAATCATTGTCGAAATATCGGAAATATAGTGTTATAGGAGTACACGTTTTGCTTGCTGCTATACCCAAATATTATTATCCTAATTGCATCCTAACTAGTTAGCAAAGACTACCCTTCTTCTATATATATATATGTATATATATATATATATATATATATATATATATATATATATATATATATATATATATACATCAGAAAGAATAACTCCGGTCGTGATACATCAAATAGGATAATGGGTTAAACGGATGAAATAAAGGCTAATCAAGTGTACTTCTTATATTCTTTGTCAACGTTTCGGCTTCTATTTAAGCCTTCATCAGGACCTCAAACATTCGAGTCCTGATTAAGGCTTAAATAGAAGCCGAAACGTTGACAAAGAATATAAGAAGTACACTTGATTAGCCTTTATTTCATCCGTTTAACCCATTATCCTATTTGATATATATATATATATATATATATATATATATATATATATATATATATATATATATATATATATATATATATATATATATATATATATATATATATATATGTTCATATGTATGTATGTATAAGCTTATATATTTTAGCGTTGTTTAACCGATAAAGGGCGCAATTTTGGAGCAATAGGGTTGAAAGTTTGTGAGCAGGTAGTTTCGTATGATATATTGGATGGAATTGGCTTTAGTTAGAATTAGTTGGGGGATTGACCCCCTGGGGTGGAAATAAATTTTGTTCACACGATAAACGTAGCAATTTTGTAGCAATACGGTTGAGAGTTTGTATCTAGGTAATTTCGTATGATATCTTAAATAGGATTGGTTTTGCTTCGAATTGGTTGGGGGTTGACCCCCTGGAGGAAGAAATAAATCTTGTTTACACGATAAAGGGAGCAATTTTGAAGAAATAGGATCAAAGGTTTGTAAAGTATGATATCTTGGATGGAATTGGTTGTTGTTCGAATTGGTTGGGGTGTTGACCCCCTAGGGGAAAATAAATTTTGTTTACACCACAGAAGGCGCAATTTTGTAGCAATAGGGTTGAAAGTTTGTATCTAGGTAGTTTTGTATGATATCTTGAATGTGATTGGTTTGAATTGGTTGGGAGGTTGACCCCCTGGGGAAAGAAATTAATCATGATAAATGGCTTAATTTTGGAGCGATAGGATTGAAAGTTTGTGAGTAGGTAGTTTCGTATGATATATTGCATGGGATTGCTTTCGGTACGTATTTCTTGGGGGATTGACCCCCTAGCAGAGGAAATAAATCTTGTTTACACGATAAAAGACTCAATTTTGGGACCATAAGGTTGAAACTTTGTATGTAGGTAGTTTCGTATGATATCTTGGATGGTATTTATTTCGATATAAACTGATTGGGGGGATGACCCCCCCGGAGGAGGAAATAAATATTGTTTACATGATAGAGGGCGCAATTTTTTTTTAGGATTTGGAACAAAAATCATAATTGAAAAATAGATTTTTTGAACTGGATACGTTATAAAAACCTGCTTTTCTAATGCAGCTCGCTGCGATAGAGTTTTTTGAATTTATTTTTTGATTTTCAGTTCACTCATGGTTCAACATCAATAGTCTTAATTACACTCATGTTCCTGATAAGTTATATTTATGACGAGAATCAGTCTTTTGAGATCAAACTGTTATATAGAGAGCCAGCATTCCGCAGATTTACGGTATAGTAGCAAAGTCCTTATTAATGCTAGATATACTATTTCATCTGCCGGGGGTGAAGTGGAGATTCACTATTCCCATCGAGGGTTCCTTTGGGCATGCCCAGAAGTTGAAAAACAACAAGATTGACTCTGAGCACGTGATCGCAGATTGTCTGTTTTGATATTTTAAAATGTATAATTTTTTTTATTTAAAAATTTAATGGCAGACACTTCTTTCGGTTCCTACTATAATTTATAGAATTTCAATGCTGCGAAAATTTTATACAACTTTGCGTTATTTCAGCAAAGCTAAAAATGACGTATGTCATTTATATTATTATTACATACACATAATCAAAGAAACTAGACAGATAGGTCGGTTCTGACATCCAGGTAGACACTAATACTTTCTCAGTCGTGCTAATAGTAGGAACCGGAGGCTCCGTGGCGGAGAGGTTTAGGTAACGCTATGCCGTCTTCGTTGACGGAGTTGGTGGGTTCGATTCCCACCGTGTTCCTGGGCGTTTGTATGCGTCCGGATTTAAGTGGTTCCCCTCATTTAGTAAATTGATGGCTAAATGTCCAAGTTGACGAAGCCAAAATTGTACGGAGGTCGGGCGCGTGTGAGAGGGCACACGTCCCACCTCTTTTTTAGAAAAATAAAAAAAAAATAGTAGGAACCGTGTCTGCTATTAAATTTTCACATAAAAAATAGTATATTGTTTTATTAGGAGTGAAAGTGATACTTTTTGTGGCGAGACTAAATGTTTTGACAATTTTAGTCGAGCCACAAAAAGTGCTTTTCTCCGAATAGAACATGCTACATATTTTTTCCGCAAACGGTGTTCAAACGATAAAATTAAGATGATATTTTTAAAGAGGATTAGCTATAGTCCAGTCAATGACCATTTTCCCGTGTATTTTTCCCATACAGCACCAATTTTCATAAGAAATTGGATTTAGGTTCTACTTACCATATTTCTCAAAGTCTACCCTGTGACAGGGGTTGCTTTTTCCCTGGGGGTGGATGGCACCCCTTTTTGGGGATGAAAAATTTTTCATTGAAAATAAGTATGGAAATCAATAAACTGACTAATTCTAAGCAACTTTTGTTCTGTAAAGTTTTTTATGAAAGTCAATACTTTTCCACATATTCGCGAGTGAAATTTTCGGTTTTCAGGCAAAAAAACCACGTTTTCAGATTCTTTTTCGCGAATAACTGGAAAAATATGCATTCTATCGAAAAAAATATAGAAAGAAAATTTATAGCTTATAAAAAAACAAAAAAAATTGTGTATTTAAGATGTATGCAGATCCGATACAAATGGAATTATTGCTTGTTGAAAGTTGATTGGTATTTTCAATCGCCAAAATAGAAAGTTTCTACGTACAATAACCAAAAACAAACGCATTTTTCGAAAACGCATAAAACTTTTTTTAAAGTCCTTTGAAAAACATTTATTTTCATTTTTTATAAAAGTTCCTAGCATCAAAACTAAGCTTGCTATGAAGAGAATAATGTCGATTCTTATTTTTCCGTTGGAAAAAAATAGTGAATATCTCACCCTCTCTTCCACCCTACTTGAAAAAAATCGTTGCCACTTTACAATTATTCACTTCATTTATGTTTTTGTAATGAGTTGTGAGTGTTTGACCAGTTTAAAGTACTTCTTTTTGAAAAAAATTGAGTTTGAAGAGAGAATATCATTTTCGTAATTTAGCGAAAAATCGCCTTTTCTTCAAAATAACTCAAAAACTATTAATGATATGCAAAATTTTTTAGAGTATGAAATTGTATGTTTTCTTATTTGAAAATGTTGGCGTTTCATTTTTTTTTCATAGGATAAAAATTAAGTAAGATATGGCCATTTGAAGCTTGCGTGTGTTCGCGCAAAGTACCTTTTTTAGCCCTTTTAGCATGAACCTTATCAAAAAGAAGATCTGAAAAAAAAATTTATTTAGATGAGCTTATAGCTCTTGAAAAAATCTACAAAATGCTTTTTTGAAGGACTTGATTGCTTAAAAACTAAGCGAGTTATGGAGAAAAACCAAAAGCACATTTTTGTAGAAATTAGAATATGTATTAGTATATTGATGAGTACACATAGTGGTAAATACCAATTAACTTCCGACAAACAATAATTTCGTTTGTATTGGGCCAGAATACATCATAAATACACGATTTTCTTTGTTTTTTTTATAAGCTATAATTTTGCTTCCTACAGGTTTTTCGACAGAATGCATATTATTCCAGTTATTCGCGAAAAATAATCTGAAAACGTGGTTTATTTGCCTGAAAACCGACAATTTCAGTCGCTAATAAGTCGGAAACTATTGACTTTCAGAAAAAACTTCATAAAACAAAAGTTGCTTAGAATTAGTCAATTCATCGATTTCCGTACTTATTTTTGATGGACATTTTTTCATCCCCAATAAGGGGTGGCATCCACCCCCAGAGAAAAAGCAACCTCCGCCACAGGGTAGACTTTGAATAAGATGGTAAGTAGAACCTTATTCCAAATTTTCATACAAATCCGTGCTGTATGGGATAAATACACAGTTTTTTTACCGTCATTGACTGGACTAATATGGAGACTTAAAACTAGATTGCTTTGCTAATTAGTTTTGTAGATGTCAAGGCAACACAAATTTGACAATTCATCAAAATAATTGTCAGCACTATTTAAAGCCACTTATCTATGCATTATAGGACTGTGCGTTTTTGGTAAGTACCCGAGTTTTAAGAAATGACTTGTATTAAAATATATAAAATTTTTCATACAGATTACATTATGTCGAATTCGGAACGCAACTGTACGCCGCCCGACGTTCTTGATATTGACGTCAGAGTACAAAAAAGTGTACTTTTTTGTACGCTCACGGCCGGACAAAAAAGTGAAAACAAAAGGACGTCTGTGAAATCAAACTTCAACATTGAGAACTGAGGTTAAAAAAGTCATAATTTTTTTGACGTTTGCGGGAAAAATTATATATTTTAAGATATTAAAACGGCAGATAATCTGCGATCATGTTTTCAGAGTCAATTTGGATGTTTTTCGACTTCTGGAACGACCAAAGGAACCCTTGATGAGAATAATGAATCCCCACTTCACCTACGACAGGTTAAATAGTATAACTAGCATTAGTTTAGTTTAGTTTAATTTATTGATCTCGTGAGCTGTACAATAAATACAGATGAGGTAAGTCAGAAATTATTACAATACAATTAAAAAAGAAAAAAAACAAAAGAAAAAAATTATTACGACACAATTTAAAAAAAATAAAACATTATTACAATACATCAACAGAGGCGAAAAATTGATCATAACCTAACTTAACTAATCAAGACCTATGACGAAAGCACAACACAGAGTGGCCGCATAGTAAATAGGGAAACAAACCATATCATAAATACATTCAACGAAATTAAAAATTGATCGATATATAGACAAGAAAAAAGCTTAACTATTTCCGGTCACAATAGTATCTGCAAAATTCAGCAACCGTATAAAATGCATTCACCAACATTAATAAGGACTTTGCTACTATACAGTAAGTCTGCGAAACACTGTCTCTTAGACTATATAGGTGATTTCGCTTGAAACTCAATGAACAACGATCAAATGCCTCATACATGCATTGAAGTTCTTAGCGCAGATCGCACACTTAAATAGTTTGTTTGTTAATGTATAAATTTGCCAAGTCATATCTGAAGTCCATTAGTCGACTAAAGTGTATTCAAGGATGTGGATATAAAAAACGAACTTAAAAAAACCTTCCGTCACTCGAAATTTGCGTATAATTACCTATTTTTGGTACATATCCAAAGGAGAAGCAATGGCAACAATAATTGTTATTCGTTGCAGAAATTATAATACTGAAGTACCACTTAACATTTTGGTTCCGATCTAATGGAATTGTAACATCATTCGTTTTGAGGGAGTGCCTGCCAAAAATGTTATATTGTTATTTAAAAAATAACATACTCGAATGTTTATATAAGACGCTTGTATAAATAAGCAGTTTAGAAAAATAAATAACTGGTTTCAATTGTAACAATGAATATATGGTCAACATAAATCCTCTTCATTATAAAATGGAAAAACAAATATTATAATTATCAATACTCGAACAAATCAGGCCCTTCTGCAAAAATATAGCTAAGAATCTTTAAAAAAAATTTTAGGCATTTTGAACATATTAATCTCTTCTAGTAGGGGAACCCGAGATGGATTCAGGGGTATCTTTCACGATTGGATTCGGAGTTATCTCGAAAATAGAGTCGCATCCGTTCGAGTTGATGATCGTTGTTCAGGTGAGCGAAACTTGAAATTAGGAGTGCCTCAGGGCTCTGTCCTTGGACCACTATTGTTCCTCCTATTTATAAATGACCTCCCACCAAACTTGGTGGGAGGTCATTTATAAATTACTCAACTCCAATAAGATACTACACCGGACTATCAGGATAATACTGTTCTCCGATGATTCCTCTATAGCGGTTCAGGTGTTCCTCCTGTGAAACCGTAGCTTTATATTTCACACACAACTCTAACTGCAAGTGGTACAAACTGTGGAAGTTATCGAGAATTAGGGTTAACAGAAGATGATTTACTTAAACTGTTTGGTGACTCCACAAAACGTATTAAATATTCCTTTAATTCATTGAAGACATGAGATAAAAGAGTTAGATGAATTACGATCTTTATGTGAGCTCATTATGCAAAGTTTCATCGAGTGGTGTCACAATAATAGAATTAAGTTGAATGTCAATAAAACGGAATGCATTCGTTTTAGTGTATCTGGCTCTGGGAGTGAAACATTTATTGTTCAGCATTTGGATACGGTTATCTCATCTAATGACCATGTTAAGTTTCTGGGTATACACATTGATAGATGTCTAAAATGGCATTCGCATATTGATGCCCTATGTAAAAAATTCAACAGCTCCTATTACGCGTTAAGTAGAGTCAAAAGTTCTCTTCCGCTAAATTCTCTTATTAACGTTTACTATTCTTTGGTATATTCCCACCTATCTTACAATGTTTTGCTATGGGGTAATTCTTTAGAGGTTAATAGAGTATTCGTCATTCAAAATCGAATAGTTCGTTTAATGTTCGATTGCCATCCACGGTCCACTTGCAGACCCCTTTTCATAGACAATAGTATTCTCACTTTGGCCGCTTTATTTATATTTAAATGTCTAATATATGTGAAAGAGAATGAGGATAGTATTGTAAAAATTTCTAGTTTTCATTCACATGATACCAGAAATAAGAATGAATTGTATTTTCCCATTCATAAAACTACTAAGTTTGAAATGTCTCCACTTTATTAGAGTATTAAGATCTTTAATCATCTACCACGATGTATTCAAAATCTTCAGAAAAACAAATTCAAGAATACTGTCAAAAACTTTTTATTGAAGGAATGTTTCTATAATGTAAAAGATTACTACAGCTATAATTTCAGTGAATATATTTTTGGATCCTGGGTGTTCTGTATGCGTCCTGGGTGTTTTGTATGCGTCCGGATTTAAGTGGTTCCCCTCATTATAGTAAATTGATGGCTAAATGTTCAAGTTGACGAAGCCAAAATTGTACGGAGGTCGGGCGCGTGTGAGAGGGCACACGTCCCACATCTTTTTAAAAAAAAAAATAAAATTTTTGGATGATGTAATCTTTGTGTGTATATCTTTATGACTTGTCCTATACATGTAATAATATGTCTTACAGGATCAATAAACCATTATTATTATTATTATTATTTTACTAAATGGGGATTTACTCGAGCGTCGTGGGGACCTTTTGGGTTGTGAAAATTAGATGCTAAAACGAAAAAAAGGTTATATGATGTATGCCATTTCACTGGCGGGGGAAAACGTGTGCAGATCTTCAAAAATGTAAAAAAAAATAGTTATATAGATTAACTCGAGCGCGTCAGATATTAATAGCTTATATTCCCCACATCGTCTCTGATAACGAAGGTGAGTTAATCTGCCGATTTGCATGGTGGGGGTGATCGTACGAGACCAAAACTCGATCGCCGATATTCAAAAATGCAAAGAAAATCGTGACATTTCCTTCATAATTAAAATTGAAATTTAACCGTGCTCGAGAATGTCAAGGTGACGCTTTCTTTTTGCAATTTTTTAGTCTCTTATTTCCTCATGCCACGTGCAAATCGTCAGATTAGTGAAATGCATACTCTTCTGAATGTAATTAACTCACCTTGCCTTAATCTGACGCGCTCGAGTTTCTCGAACGATCGATTTCTTTCTACTAATCTGATCGGCTGCCCTAGACGAACGCCTCATATTAAAGGTCTATGTATGGTGGGGATACTCAACAGGATACTCAACAGGGGATACTCAACAGGTTCCCCCAATATGTTATTCTGCCGCGCTTATTTTTGTTGCTATTGCTTGTTTCCATAAATGTTCCTTAAAATAAGTTCAATAAATTTATGTATGTTCCATAAGTTTCTACCTATGGCAACAGAGAAAAACATTTAGCAACAAAATGTTCATCCTGTGAAACCGTAGCTTTATATTTCACACACAACTCTAACTGCAAGTCGTACAAACTGTGGAAGTTATCGAGAATTAGGGTTAACAGAAGATGATTTACTTTAACTGTTTGGTGACTCCTTTAATTCATTGAAGACATGAGATAAAAGAGCTATCGTAATATTATGGCCAATCCACAATCTATGGCAAGTGAAATTAATTGCTCTCATACTGGTGACTATCGGATTGTAGATATTCCCAAGTAGACTGCTACGGCAATTTTCAGAATTCCTGTCTAAAAAGCACATTTCATTTCTTCTTCTCGTAGTGCCTATCTGGTTCGGATGCTGGCGACTAGCATGGCTATTCTAACTTTATTGGTTGCTGCACGGTATAGTTCAGTGGTGGTTGAGGCAAACCATTGTCTGAAGTTTTAAAGCTAAGAATTTCTTCTCCGTTCTGGTCCTCTATGGCCATATATTTTGTCCTGAAGAATGAGCTGCAGCAGACCATACCGATCTGCGTTTCGTGTTATATGACCCAAGTATAGGCTATAATATTAGGACTTTCAGACACAAGTTTTGCTATAGTTTTGATTTTCTCACCCTTTTTGTTTTTTGGGTTGCTGAACACGAATTTGAAGTTTGCTGGCAAAAATATTGCCCGGAACTTTTTGACCAAATTTTGGCCCTTTTTTCAGTTTTCGGCCTATATCTCAAAAAGGAAGCATTTTTTCGACATACCCATTCTATACAAAATTAAAGTAGACAAAATTGCCCACATTTCTTATAAGAAACGTTTTTTTAATGCTAACTGTTTTGCCGCTAGGGGGCGCCCAAAAAGGGCCATATTTCCATATCCAGTGAAATTTACCGTTTATGCGAAAATCGACCTGGATTTGATACTTAACTGTTGGAACAATTCATTACATTATACAATTCATATTATATAACAGTAGATTTCTCATAAATAAGGGTTTTTTTGGAAGAGTAACCCAGTGATTCTCAATCACTATGCCGAGGTATTTTTTTGTGCCGCAAAATTCTCAAATTTTGGAAATGCATATTAAACAGAAAAAAATCTATTTCAAATTCCTTATTAGAAATATTCTTATTATTTACTTGTAATTAATCCCTTATAAACATACTGTAAAATACCTGGTATAGACAGACTATTGGCATAACTATATAAAGCAGGCAGTGAAGAAGTTGTTAAAGGAGCTAGCTAGCGAAGTACTTAGGAACACAGGCTAGTATTCGGGAGGTGCCGGGTTCAAACCCTGACGTCGACTGGAATGCAATGAGTGTTTTTCAGTATTTTCTCATGGTTTCTTCTATTTGATTTTACCGTTGATCTCACACTTTTCATATTCAAGCATTCGTAATACTTCGACGTTTGCAATCCGATCCGTCCTTGATATACACAACATTCTTCTGTAGCACCACATTTCGAACGCTTCAAGTTTTCTCATTGATGCTTTAGTCAACGTCCATGATTCGACTCCATATCGCCCCCTTAGTGCAACAACTAGGTAACTTGAAATTTATAGTTTCGAGAAAATCGATTTTAAAGTTTCAAAACTTAAAAAAAATACAACCGTTAAGCAGTCAAAAATATTTGATGTGTATAGAGATATGTTGCATATCAAATTATGTATAGTCAATTTTATTATAGACAATCAGGTTTTATATATTTGCAGAATTTGATCAAAAACATGAGATATCTAGTTGTTGCTGAAAATCTAGTCAAAAAAAAGTAGAGTTATCTATTTATAACCACTAGCAATTAAAAGCAAATCACTTATTAAATACAACTTTATTTGGAATGAAAAATGAACAAGAATGGTTCAACTAAAACACAAAATATTTCAACACTTAACATGACTTAAATATCAATATCAGTGACATCACTTTCGGAAGATTCTGTGTTATGAAGCCTTTTACTTTGGTCTCCTTGGAATGGGAGACTCTGATAAAATTCTTCATACAAGCTAGGGAGTGCCGGAGGTTTCATTTTGAAAAGAGACATTAGGTCGTCGTATTTTTCTTTTTTAAGAGGTAGTTGACTTTTTGATATCATTTTTGCATTGACACCGTTTGAAAAACACTGTAAAACCATTTCAGTAGCACAGAAATCCACCTGTTGTTTCAAGCACGCAACTAGATATCTTATAGAGACCAAGAAGTTGCCTGCGAGTAACTCAATAATGCCAGTGCTACAACTAGATAGCTCAAGATGTCTTGTTATAGAATGTGCATTTTCGGAGTTATCTATTTCTGGTCACTATTTAAACGAGTTTGGTTGCTCGTACTAGATATCTAGAAGTTGCATTGAAAAGAGAATGAAAAATAGGTCAGCTTTAACTGGATAACTCAAAATGCATAAAATTCGAGTTATCTAGTTGTTGCACTAAGGGGGCGATATAACAAGACTGAAAACACATAGCAGCATAGTAGAAGTATTTTCGTTGTCATTGGTGGATCCCGATTTTTAAAAATTATTTTAATTTTGATGAAGGATGCCTTGGCCTTCTCAATGCTGATCTTTATTTCCATAGAATGGTCCCATCAAGCATTTTCATTTGTGCCCAGGTATTTATAGCTGCTACCCTCTTTATTTGTTGTTGATTTACTATGAGTAATCAATGAGAAAGCAAATTTAGTTGAGCACGGATCATTTGTTCCCCGCGTGCTAAAATATACAACAAAGAGAACAGGGAAAGAAAAGAGATAGATACTTTGGGATATATAGAAGCAACACCTTTGTCCTTATAGAAAAATTGAGAAGGAAATTGGTGTGCCATATACTGACAGCATTGCAGAACTTCGAGAAACAATTCATTTAGCCCTTCGAAATCTGCGAATGAGAGCAAAGGTTCTTTTAAACGCTATTCGAAGAATTAGAAAGATGTGCCAATTTTGCATCAGAAAAAATGATCGTCAATTTGAACATCATCTTTAATTTTTTTTTAATAATGTTTTTCATTTGTGTTTGTTATATTGTTACCCCGAGGCGAAGCTAAAGGGGTTATAGTCTCACTACAAAAAGTTGGTAACTAGCCCGATTTTAAAAATTCCAACGGATATCGATAAAACACATATGATTTCATTAGGGAATTTGAATTCCCAATTTTTACCAACGAAGAATAAAAAATTATATCGTTTTTTAGATAGGCATTACGACATGCGCATGCGCCAAGGTCGATATGTACGAAGTCCTACAAAACATGCGTCGAAGTGCTCTGTGTGCCACGGTAACCAAGCGACGTTCATAGCTTAAGCTTGATTCTGCGTCTGTGTCTGCTTCCCATCCATGGAGATATCTTATCAATTTGATTCATAATTTGCAGCAAAATGAGCCGGGATAGGATATTCAAATTCGACAGTCAAACAATGAATTTTTTTGCTAAATTTTCACGGATTTTATTCGTAATATCGACTTATTAATACATTTATTGCAATTCTTCTTCATTTCATTCGTAAAATCGACTTTCATTGTTATTTAATTTATATAATAGGTACATTCAAAAAATATTGATGACATGCACATGCGCCGAGGGGTTTTATCATTCCTAGTGCTACGCAGTAGGGCGTCCTTCATTTTTCTACTTTCGGTTGAGGATATGTGCTGTTGTACGCTAGTTGACTACGTTTCTTGTTTATCATTTCATCTATCAAACTTGTATGAAAACCATTATTTGAAGCAATTATTTTTATAGTAGATATTTCTTCTGCTGAATTTGGTACGGATACTGGAATTATCGTTCGATACACTGCAATAGTATATATTTTCAGGGAAAATACGATTAAAAATTAAACAACTCTAGGAAATTCGAAAAAATATGAAAAATTGAATTAATTCTCTGAGTAACTGGTATGACCTGCTCAGTCTCGGAAGAATCAAGAAGTGTTTGTCCACGAATGTAAGAATAATCTTAACTGTTATTTTCAACCTAGCATTATGAATATGGACTTTGAAATGTGCTGCCGGACTTCATCAATATATACAAAATAAGCCAAGGATGAATATTCGGCCGCAGGGCATCATATAAATTATTTGTTTATAGCCCATACGAAGGAATTTTCAACTTAAAAACCCATGTCACTTTCTTACAAATATCCTACGTCAATCAAATTGAAGTCCGACAAATGGAAATTGGTAAATGAGTGAGACGTAATTAATTATTCGTAGAGAATTTCACGGAAATGGTATTGGTGAAATTGATAGTTAACTCTAAGTATAGATAATTTGGTAGGTGATATAATAATCAGTTGGGGACTTTTAGTATTTTATGATAAGATTTTGCTTTCAGAGAAGATGTTGAAGAAATTCCGTTCGATGTCTTATGAACCCCGAAAAATAATATAAATAACAATATCATATAGGACAGTCAGTTTAGATAATCAATTGACAATAATTCTAAAAGTTTTCAAACTTTAATGTAAGATCGGGAAAGAGATAAAAACAAACTATAAAATTTCGGAACATTGTTAAAATTACAATAACATTGAATTTTGCTGTATGCTTGTAAAAAAAATTCTAAAAGTTCTGCAAACTAGGAGTAGTATTATAGTTATTAACGTAACAAGGCCGATATGTAGCAAATAACGGATGAGGTTGGATATTGTAATCCGAGGCGTAGCCGAGGATTATAACTAACCGAATCCGTTATTTGCGTATCGGCCGTGTGTCGTTAAAGACTTTTCGTAATCCCGTTGAAAGATTATATTTTGATTCCGAAGAAAAAAAAACCCGTACCTCGCAATTCTAAAGAAAAATCCCAACGTCGTGCACTCTGTTGTCATGGAACAGTTTGACAGTTTTATAAACGTCAGTTTTTTGTGTTCTCAAGTTCGCTTTAACGACGACCATGGATGAAATTGATGAAATTGAGGAACAAAATAAAATTCCTTTAGAAATATTGGGAGAATCATGTGCAGTGCAGCGAGTGTTGATTAACTGCCGAAAATAACTCAAGAGCGATATCAAAAAGAGTATGAAAATTTTGAAATGTGGCGTAAAAGCAAGAATGTAAAGGTGGTTAATGAAGATGTATTATTAGCCTATGCGAAATGAAAATCAGAGGTTTATTCTCCCAACTCGCTGTGGACCAAGATTTCAATGTTGTTTTTGTGAGCAGAATGATGTTCTGAAATAAATATTTGAACAAGTGATTTCCTAACGACCGCCGGCCGTTATAAAATTATAACGACCGGCGGTCGTTAACACTGACTTTTCAATTGTCATTTGAATACCGTTAAATCAAAATAACAGTATTGGATTACGAAAAATGTATTAATTCATATCACGTATCAAATTTTCAACCAATTTAAGGGTACGGAACATTTTTTTCAATCAAAATTAACAGTTTTCTTTGTTAAACTGACCAAAAAAATTCAAAAAGTTCTGCAAATTTGATAGATACTTCGGAAAAATATACCGAACAGTTGTATAAATGTGCAACCTTCAACGTTGACTGGAACATATTTAATTATAATTTTTTTAATTCGTGGTCATTTCTTCTAGCAAGATGGTCTTGAAATAATTACAAAAATTCTAAAACTTGTTTGCCAATTTAAAAAACATCTAATCTGATGCATTCGCAAATTTGCAATCTTGTACGCGGCCCGGAACTTTATGCAATTTGCAAAAATATAATTTTGGGATTTTTATGTTTTTGCAAATTGCAAAAGTTCCGGACCGCGTACAAGGTTGCAAATTTGATAATGCATCAGAATAGATGTTTTCTAAATTTGCAACCAAATTCAAAACTTTTGTTATTATTTCTAGACCATCTTGCTCGAAAAAATGACCACGAATTAAAAAAATTTTAAATAAACATGTTCCGGTCAACGTAAAAAGTTGCAAATTTATACAACTGTTCGGTATATTTTTCCGAAGTATCTGTCAAGTTTGCAGACCATTTGGAATTTCTTATGGTCAGTTTATCAAAGAAAAACGTTAATTTTGGGTAATAAAAATGTTCCGTGTAATGAAAATGTTCATAAGAATCGGTCGAGCCATTTCGGAGGAGTTTAACTTCTAACACCGTGACACGAGAAATTTATATATTAGATATATATATATATATATATATATGTATATATATATATATATATATAATATATATATATATAATATATATAATATATATATATATATATTATATATAGATATATATAAGGTTAAGTGGGGTAAGTGTGTTTTCCCGGGTAGTGTGTAAGCGCCAATAATTCTTATTCCGATAACATACTGGTGTGGCCATCTATACAAACATTATCTAAAGGTTCATAATAGGCCATTGTAAGCTACAGCCGAAGTTAAGATAATTGCTATATTGGCGGGAAAAGCTAATATTTCAATAACTCTCACATACACAGTGCATGTAGTTGGTAGACGTTTACTCATCGTGCGACATCAGTAGTTCCAAGTGAGTTTTTTGAAGTTTTTTTACTAACTAATATGGTAAGAAACAGTTCAATTTTAACCTACAGTCGTTATTTTTTATTTTAGATTAAGCGTTTATTATTATTTGGTACTAGTACAACACTTGTCCCACTAAAATTCTACTCTGTGGAAGTGTGTATTAATTCAGCTGGACAAGTGTGTACTAATAGTGAAACATGAGAAAAGTTCACTATTTGAAGAGCTGCTTCTGGAAATGGTGAAACCAACACAGAAGAAAAGAAGATAAGAAACCTAGAAGAAAAAATCGCGGGTGGAGCTGAAAATTATAACTGCTCCAGAGGTAATTGAACACTTACAAAAAAAAACTAATTAAGAAGAACAGTGAAAAAAAAATGAAGTCTCTAACGGAGTCAGTGAATCAGAAACATCATCAGATGAAGAAGAAGTATGTGAATACCAGAGAGACGATGAATATTGACGAAAGAATTTAGAGATCAGAAAAGGAATTGATCAACATTTATGGATGAACTAAACAAGAAAATTCAGATGTAGATGTTAGTGATTGGATATTGGAAGTATTCATGTTACTGTCAACAAAAAAGAGAAGACGAAGAGGTAAAATTGAAATTTCTAAGAAACGTTCATTCGTTTAGATCCAACTGCCTACAAATTCTTTCATCTGGGCTGATCCTGAGGAATGTTGCTTTCATTGGAACTCAAAAATATTGATTATGGTTCTTCCAAAAGCTAGTTGTTAGTAAAAAGGAGTCTGCATCGATTTGGACTTTCTTTTTACAGATATATAATGTTCATTTAGTAATATAACTCGATTTATTCAAGTATTTACTTTACTTTTAGGATATATTCATGTTTTTTCTTCACTTTTTTAGTTATTCAGTTAATGTCCATTTCTTGTTAAAAAGTTTGTAACTTGAAGAGTTTGTAAGATAAAAAAAATTTTTTTGCACCAGTCGAAAAATTAAAATATCGCAGTTTTACCCACTTGCCCAGACTTCTACATTTCATTGATATGTGCATTGCATTCCGCTTGCATACACACTTTCCCCCCCGTTTCACAGGAGAAGTGTGTACTATGGGCATAGAAATATATATAATATAGAAATAAATGCGAAAATGTGTCTATATCAAAGTTTTATTAGGAGGACTTGTAGGCAATACCCATAACTATGTTATGCCAAAATTTGAGATCTGCAACTCTAGTGCTTTGTTTAAAAATATGGTGTATATACGAACTTTCTAAATATTGCTACACACTTACCCCACCTTACCTTATATATATATATATATATATATATATATATATATATATATATATATATATATATATATATATATATATATATATAGTCATTTTCATTATATTCTTGAACCATTTTATTTATATTTAAAGAACAAAGTTAGTAGGATTTTTGGTTCAGTTAAACAATCTTACGATTATATATATTTCTATTTTCATTAACGTTTCGGTCTGTTACTTTGACCTTTATCAAAATGATTGCATCAATATGTTACCATCACTAAAATAAAAAGACTCATAATAACTTATCGTAAATATCAAAACAGGCTTAACTCACCAGAATTAAAAACTTTTCACATAAATCACATAAATACATTAACAATTTATAAATATTACGTAAAAAAACTTGACAATGATCCACAGTAACAAATTTTCAAAAATTTTCGTCTACATAGACACGTCAGCCTTCGCTTTTAGTTAGAAAGTGAAACACCTGTTTTAATTTCAGTTGATCCTCCCTGTTTATCATTTGCTCAAGATATTGTTATATATTTTGCTAAGGCTCTTGATATCAAGATATATATATCTATATATATATATATATATATATATATATATATAGAGATATATATATATATATATAGATGTGATCTTCTTCTTGAAACTAGGTAATGAAAGTTTTTTAATATCCCTAGGTATCTTATTATATACAGATATAGAATTATTATATATATATATCTATATACATATATATATATATGTATATATATATATATATATATATATATATATATATATATATATGTATATATATATATATATATATATATATATATATAAATTTAAGTGAACTAGGACATTTATTTGAAACTAATCAAACAAACCTCCTAGCGGAGCTGGTTATAAGAGTTCACGAAGCATCGAAATATCAACATCTACCCCAGACGGTAATTGTTCGAAATGTTAGTTTGTTTATCACAATCGATGGAAATTGATAGACAGACTGTTTCGCCCTTATCGGGGCTCATCAGTATCATCCATCCACCAAGAGTGATAATCAAACCAACATTTCAAACGGTCATACATATTTCTTCTAGTAACTCCATGACATATAAATATGACACAGCGCCACCAGTCGGAAACAATTGAACCACATCTTTCAGAACAGAAGAAAACATTTCGGCAACGAGAACTAGTACGTCCGGACACCCGAAGGTGGCTACCATATTCGCTAAGCAAGAGTAAAGCTGACACATCAAATTCGATGTGATTCAACATTACACACCGCAGGCAGCAATCGCCCCGAATTTTATCGCAATGGCAAATGAATATAAGTAAGAATTATTCGTGTTAAACGGAAAACACGCCCGTGGTTATAAAATTAAGTGAACTAGGACATTTATTTGAAACTAATCAAACAAACCTCCTAGCGGAGCTGGTTATAAGAGTTCACGAAGCATCGAAATATCAACATCTACCCCAGACGGTAATTGTTCGAAATGTTAATTTGTTTATCACAATCGATGGAAATTGATAGACAGACTGTTTCGCCCTTATCGGGGCTCATCAGTATCATCCATCCACCAAGAGTGATAATCAAACCAACATTTAAAACGGTCATACATATTTCTTCTAGTAACTCCTAGTTCACTTAATTTTATAACCACGGGCGTGTTTTCCGTTTAACACGAATAATTCTTACTTATATATATATATATATATATATATATATATATATATATATATATATTTATATATATATATATATATATATATATATATATATATTTATTCGAATTGTTGTTGCCTGTGATCTATTTTCAATCTCTTGATAATAATTAGCAATAACAGGCTGGTTGAATCTTAAAAAACTCGATTTTATTAAAAAGTTGACGTTTCACTACGATATTCGTAATTGAATTTCTTTGACATTTATTGATTTGAAAAAATTGAAAAGACAGGTTTGCTTTGTATATGCTATTCAGTCTAATATTAATATTCAAAATTGTTATCATTAGATGGTAAGGGAAACCAAAGAAACCCTTACCTACGTAATGTTTGAAAATAATAATACTAGGGTACTATTTATCTAACAACAAAGAAATTAGTCATGGAAAAACATTAAAGAAGTGGAGTAGAATTATCGGTATAGCACGCTTATATGGAAACAGCCGTTGACACGTGTTTCGGACTCTTTGGTCCTCATCAGAACGGCGTAGCCAAGCATTGGATTGAAAATTTGAAGATGAAAATAGTACAACAAACAATTGTGTGATTATCTTCCGTATCAGAGGTTATATCCATATAAGCGTGCTATACCGATAATTCTACTCCACTTCTTTAATGTTTTTCCATGACTAATTTCTTTGTTGTTAGATAAATAGTACCCTAGTATTATTATTTTCAAACATTACGTAGGTAAGGGTTTCTTTGGTTTCCCTTACCATCTAATAATAACAATTTTGAATATTAATATTAGACTGAATAGCATATACAAAGCAACCCTGTCTCTTCAATTTTTTCAAATCAATAAATGTCAAAGAAATTCAATTACGAATATCGTAGTGAAACGTCAACTTTTTAATAAAATCGAGTATTTTGAGATTCAACCAGCCTGTTATTGCTAATAATTATCAAGAGATTATATATATATATATATATATATATATATATATATATATATATATATATATATATATATATATATATATATATATATATATATATATATATATAGGTTTCGCCTAACTATCTTAGAAGATCTTTTTCATATAATTCTATATCTGTATATAATAAGATACCTAGGGATATTAAAAAACTTTCATTACCTAGTTTCAAGAAGAAGATCACATCTAGACTTCTATCTGCACAGATAACTGTTTAATTTTTGATAAGGGTTAATGAATGAAATTTAGTTATTGTCAATTTTTATTCAATGTTTACATTCTCATTGACTCTTAATAATTTGTGATTTATTTCAGTTTTTTATTTCGTGTCTGGTTTTTTATTTGTTTGTATTTCATTTCACATTGAGTAGTTTTGTTTCATCAATGATTCATTTTCATTTTATTTTAGGTATTTAGTTTCTTTATTGTTTTTATATATATTGTTTTAATAGCTTTACTAGACTTCGCCCCACAATCAATAAAATCCTTATTATTATTATATATATATATATATATATATATATATATGTATATATTATTAATTTGTTTGATTAACAATTATATATATATATATATATATATATATATATATATATATATATATATATATATATATATATATATATATATATATATATATATATATATATATATATATATATACAGGGTGTTCCAGAATAACGTTAGAAAATTTCAAGAGGTAATTCCTCTTGTCATATTTTTTACATGTCATAAGACATGTAAAGAAAAAAAGTTTCTATGAATGTAGGTCCGCAAATGCTTCCTTACCGAAATACAGGATGTTGAATTTTGCAAAAAAAAATAATCTTCAAAACCACGAAAGCTATCAAAATGAACTTTGGAACATTGTTATAGATTTCCAAGCTCTATTTTTTACACTAGTGTTTTTAGTGTTTTAATTTCTTCCAAAACTGTTCAGGGGCAGAGAATACAGTGGTACCGTGAGTTTCATTAGTCCATATTTTTGAGGGAGGGCATTATTAGCAAATAGAAAAGAGATAAGCAATGAATTTGAAGTCATTTGAATAAATTTTGTCTCTTGCTTCAATTTGATAATCTCAAGCATTTTTGAAGAAATAGAAAACAGCGAACACTTATATTGTTACTCAAAATACTAAATCTAATTTTTACATAATTTCGGCATTGCGATAGCGAGTAGTCAAGGCAACCACATTTTTAATTTTCAAATAATTTTTCCAGGAAATTATGCTTAATTATCTTGAAAATGCTTGAAAATATCGAATTGAAGCAGGAGACAATACTAATTATAAAAATTCCAAATATACTGTTTAGCCTATTTTTAATTACCAATAATGACCTCCCTCAAAAATATGGTTAAATGAAAACCACGGTACCCCTATTGTCCGTTCCTTAACAGCTTTGAAAAAACTTCTAACAGCAGTTTATAGAGTTTAACGAGCTATAACAATGTTTTAAAGTTCATTTTAATAGCTTTCGTAGTTTAGAAAATACTAAAGAAAATTACATTTCCTTTTCAAACTTCAACACCCTGTATTTCGATGAGGAAGCATTTGCGGACCTTCATTCACTAAAACTTTTTTTCTTGAAATATCTCAAAGAATAACCCCTCGAAATTTTCTGGCGTTATTCTGGAACATCCTGTATATATACAGGGTGATTCCGGAGGAGACTGTCAGATTTTAGGTGAAGTTTACACTAGTAAAGATAGTTTCGAAACAATGTTTGGTTTATGGTTGGGGGCCTTCATTGAGAGTCTACAGGGTGATTTGTCCGATTCGATCGATTTTTCTTTTATTCATAACTTTGGTATGGCTTGACCAATCTTGATGAAATTTTCAGTGTAGAACAATATGATTGTCTACTTTCAATAATTCTAACACTTTTTCAAAAATACAGGGTGTGGATTATGATAAGTTCAGATTAAATTTGCAGGTTGAAAAAACACCCTGCATATTCCGTTTCGCAAAATTCGCTACCTGCTTCAGATTCTAACATAAGTTAACATTACTGGAGCGTTTTTATTTTTTTTGGCACAGCGTAATTTCGCTCCAAGGCAATGAGGATATTCTGAACCAGATAGTAAAGCTGTATCGTCCAATGATACAAAGTTCTTCCTGAGTCCTAAAGTAGTTTTTCCAAATTCGAAATTCATTTTTGATCTCTCATATTCTGATGTATAAAATCATTTAATTCAGAAAAATTTTTTATACGTACCCGAACCAAAAAATCTACTACTACTAATTATACAGAATAAACATTCGAAACATATTAAAGGCAAAACTAAGGATTAATACAAAATTGAGTCATTATTCAGGTATTTTTTGCCACACTTCCTGTTTTCTATGAAGAGAATATTCCTAAAACATAAAGTAATTTCGTTCAAAAATGTACTCACTTATGGTCTTAAAAAAGTAGGTAAAATATTTAATCACGAATGTACGAAAAATAGTTTTTATCAAATTGAAAAATTTCCATGAACCTTAAATCTCAATTTAAATCAAGTTCGTTAAGATCCATGATTACCATCACAGTGAACCACAGAATGAGAATATTAAATAAATAATCTGCCACAAGAAATGTATTTCAACATGCCACAATTATTTACTCATGCGGAATATGCAGATATGATTTTTGTTTATGGTTTTTGTAACGAAAATGGAAATGAAGCCAGAAGGGAATACCAAAGACGATTTCCCAACCGATGTTAACCAAATAAAGGTACTTTTGGAGTATTCCATATTTATTCTAAAGAACATGGGCATTATCCTAGTAAGGCAGAGCACATTGATAGGCCTACTCAAAATGAAATTTCCAATCAAATTGTTGAACGGGTGGAGGAGGAACCGTCTATTAGTACTCGTCAAATTAATACCGAATTAGGAATTTCGCAGAGCAAAGTGTGCAAGACTTTGAAGAAAGAAAAATTCCACCGATACCACTAGGTACCAAAAGGTTTAAGAAATGTTGCCACAAGATCTGCCCCAACGATTTGTCGCTGGGTTATTAGTCACCAAAGAACTATTTTTCATATTATATTCAGCGACGAGGCTATGTTAACTAAGAATGGAATTTTTAATATCCACAATTCCCACGAATAGGCAAGAGACAACTCGCATTTGAAGAAAAGTCATAATACACAACACAGATTTTCTGTCAATATTTGGCTTGGAACAATAGACGGAAATTTAGTTGGCCCTCACATTTTTGCGGAAAGATTAAATGGTGAAATTTACCTAAACTATTTGGAAAATATTTTACCAAATCTATTGGAAAATGTACCTACATATCCGCTCTTTGTACTTTCAGCATGACGGAGCACCACCTCACTTTCCATTGAATGAGATAAATCACCTGGATATAAATTATCCCAGTTGGATTGGTCGTGGAGACCCTATTGTTTGGCCACATAGTTCGCCTGATTTGAACCCTTTAGATTATTTTGTGTGGGGGGCATCTGAAAACAAAAGTTTATAAGGTTGAAATTAGAAGTAGAGAACACCTAGTTGAAAGAATTTTCATCTCATTAGAAGGTAAATTGGAAATTTAATAAAAATGTCGCGAATATGTATTCAAAAAAGAGGAAATCATTTCGAACATTCTATGTAAATTTTGTGTTAATCCTTAGTTTTGCCTTTCATAATATGTTCCGATTGTTTATTCTGTATTAGTTGTAGATTTTTTGGTTTAAGTAGGTACGTGTAAAGATATTTTCTGGATTAAATGATTTTATACATCAGAATATGAGCGATCAAAAATGAATTTCGAATTTGGAAAAACTACTTTAGGACTCAGGAAGAGCTTTGTATCATTGGACGATACAGCTTTACTATCTAGTTCAGAATATCCTCACTGCCTTGGAGCGAAATTACGATATTGTTCATCTTTAAAAAAAATTTCTAGGAAAACTGGACGTGTGCCAAAAAAAATAAAAACGCTCCAGTAATGTAAACTTATGGTAGAATCTGAAGCAGGTAGCGAATTTTTGAAAACGGAATGTACAGGGTGTTTTTTTCAACCTGCAAATTTAATCTGAACTTATCATAATTCCCACCCTGTATTTTTAAAAAAGTGTGAGAATTATTAAAAGTAGACAATCATATTGTTCTACACTGAAAATTGCATTAAGATTGGTCAAACCATACTAGAGTTATGAATAAAAGAAAAATCGGTCGAATCGGACAAATCACCCTGTAGACTCTCAATAAAGGCCCCAACCATAAACCAAATATTGTTTTGAAACTGCCTTGACTGGTGTAAACTTCACCTAAAATCTGACGGTCTCCTCCGGAATCACCCTGTATATATATACAGGGTGTTTCTAAATTGATGCGAAAGATTTCAATGGGTGATTCTTTAGCAAAAATTAAGGGGGGTCTTTCATATAACTTTTTGTTCAACACCCTTTTCCCTCCAAGTTACAGCCCTTTGAAATTAGGTGAACAAAATTGTTTTTGTTCAATACATCCACTTTCGGAAAATTTGGAATAATGAAATTTGGCAAATAACTGCTGCTAATAAAATGGCAGTTTTTGAGTGTTTTTGTTATCCTTAAATGTAATCACAAGGGGCTGAAAAAAACAATCCCTATAATATTTTGCATCAGAACTTTTTAATGCGCCTATATTTTCCTTTTTAAAAATATATTCGAAAAGACAGACTCGATCTGCAACTTTTTTATGTCTTTACTTTTAATCATAAAGTTGTTAGTTTGATCACAAAAACATCAAATAGTGCTCAGACTATTTTCCCATAAATTCACAGATGTTATCATTTATTAAAAAAAAACAAGTAAGCTGCTGTCAAATGTCAAATAATTTGTTAATTGTTATTAGTAGTACAATTATTGTTCAATCCGCTCTAATTTGCAATTATTCTTCAACTAAATAAAAAAATGCAATTCCTTCAATAAAGTTTTAGTTAGTTGTGAAAAATGTTTGAAGTCATTATAAAACTGTCTAGAAATTAGAAAAAATCAGGACAATAAAACTATTTGTCATATGACTTCATTTGACAGCAGCTTACTTGTTTTTGTTTAAATGAATGATAACCTCTCTGTGAATTTATGGGAAGAGTCTGAACACTATTTCATTTTTTTGTGATCCAACTAACAACTTTATGATAAAAAGTCAGGACATAAAAAAGTTGCAGATTGAGTCTGTCTTTTCGAATATATTTTTTAAATAGGAAAGTATAAGAGCATTAATAAGTTCTGATGCAAAATATTATAGGGGTTGTTTTTTTCAGCCCCTTGTGCTAATATTTTAGTGTAACAAATACACTCAAAAACTGCCATTTTATTAGCAGCAGTTATCTGCCAAATTTCATTCCTCTAGTTTTTTCCTAAGTGGATGTATTGAATAAAAACAATCTTTTTTCACCTAATTTCAAAGGGCTGTAACTTGGAGGGAAAAGGGTGTTGAACAAAAAGTTATATGAAAGACCCCCCTTAATTTTTGCTGAAGAATCACCCATTGAAATCTTTCGCATCAATTCAGAAACACCCTGTATATATATATATATATATATATATATATATATATATATATATATATATATATATATATATAATGAAGTGAACTAGGACATTTATTTGAAACTAATCAAACAAACCTCCTAGCGGAGCTGGTTATAAGAGTTCACGAAGCATCGAAATATCAACATCTACCCCAGACGGTAATTGTTCGAAACGTTAATTTGTTTATCACAATCGATGGAAATTGATAGACAGACTGTTTCGCCCTTATCGGGGCTCATCAGTATCATCCATCCACCGAGAGTGATAACCAAACCAACATTTCAAACGGTCATACATATTTCTTCTAGTAACCCCATGACATATAAATATGACACAGCGCCACCAGTCGGAAACAATTGAACCACATCTTTCAGAATAGAAGAAAACACTTCGGCAACGGAAACTCGAACGACCTGACACCCGAAGGTGGTTACTATAATCGCTAAGCAAGAGTAAAGTTGATACATCCATTTTGATGTAATTCAACATTCACACGCCGCAAGTAACAAGCGCTCCAAATTTTATACCTTTTACAGGTAGCAAATGAATGGAAAACAGAATTCTTCGTGTTAACGACACACGTTCGTGGCAATAAAATGAAGTGAACTAGGACATTTATTTGAAACTAATCAAACAAACCTCCTAGCGGAGCTGGTAACTGATGAGCCCCGATAAGGGCGAAACAGTCTGTCTATCAATTTCCATCGATTGTGATAAACAAATTAACGTTTCGAATAATCACCGTCTGGGGTAGATGTTGATATTTCGATGCTTCGTGAACTCTTATAACCAGCTCCGCTAGGAGGTTTGTTTGATTAGTTTCAAATAAATGTCCTAGTTCACTTCATTTTATTGCCACGAACGTGTGTCGTTAACACGAAGAATTCTGTTTTCCATATATATATATATATATATATATATATATATATATATATATATATATATATATATATATAAATATATATATATATATATATATATATATATATATATATATATATATATATATATATATATATATATATATATATATATATATATATATATATATAAATATATATAATAAAGATATATAAATCAAATCAATCATACTTGAAGTATAATAATAGAGCAACAAGATCAAAGATCAATCGTAGATACCTCGGCGATAACTGCCACGCGTGGCGGTACCACAAAAATTGCCACCAGTCGACCTCCCCGCCCGTTTTGGCGGCGTACCGAGGATCCACAAACGTCGCCGATTCTTGGAAAACGCGCGGGTCGTCCACGTCACCATCCTGAAACCTTCCCCCACCCGTACTCCGGGCATCCCGACGTCGTACGTCTTTGTAAAAACGTGCGGGAGCACTGTTTCGCCCGCAATATAAACGTTATATTCGAACGATACGATAGTACGAAAAGTGGTACGACCGGCGCGAATTTTGACAACAAAAAGTTTAGTTTATTAAGTGTGATAGTTTTTAAAGAGGATTTCTGTTGTTAATTTTTGAAGAGTGCGCTTGTGTTTATTATTTTGTTCGAAAGGAACTGCTTTAGTGAAAAAAAAATGGAGATTCATTACAAATTAAATGCTAGTAAGTAGGAAAATTTTCGAATTATTTTGGAGATGTCGATAGGGCGTTAGGCGGCTAACCCTCAAATGAAATAAAATTTCATCTTTATTAATCTGAAGTATTATTTTTTCTTCAATTTTGATTTTTATTCATTCGAATTTAAAATAAAATATTTTTGATTCCGCTTGAAAAAATCAATATATTTCAGTGGAAAATACTTATTTATCAATATGGAACGCGACGTCAAAGAAATAAAAATTATTAATTTTGGTAATTGAGTGAAGTTTCGAACGATTTATTCCATCATTAGAATTTACTTGATTCAGTAGAATTCTTGATAAAAATTCGATGATTTTTGGTTATCTTAAAATTTTCACTTACAATTTTTTCTAGAAAATTTTCAAAAATTTACGTGAATATATAGTTACGAATGATCAACACTATGATTGATATATATATGTATATCTCAATATATTTAAAATATTGTTCAAAAATCAAACATTTTTATTGAGAGTGCAATAAAATTAATTTTCATTTAGATATATATATATATATATATATATATATTTATATATATATATATATATATATATATATATATATATATATATATATATATATATATATATATATATATATATATATATATATTTATATATATATATATATATATATATATATATATATATATATATATATATATATATATATAGATATGTATAAATAAAAGAATAATCTCAAATTTTTTTTTCCATCTCTGAATTTTCTGGTAATTTATTATCTGTTCATTGAAACGAATGTATCGATCATATAAAAATTATTTGAAAATACTCAAAATTGAATTAATTTAAGTTATAAATAATAACTACTTTATAAGCATAAAAATTTTAAATTTATCTATTAGGCACTGACTTATCAGATTTTCATGACATGACCAAGAAATTCAATAGGTTTTTGAAATCCCAGTAGTTCATTTAAAAAAACACATATTTCAATATTTTGGCAAGATGTTTGTTGACCGGTGTGTGAAGTATATCAAAAATATAATGTATATATAATCTATATATTATCTAGCTAGTTTCATTATGAACGATAAGTGTATAACAAATAAACAGACAATTTTGTTTTGAATAGATATTTTCAAGAATATAACTTTCATCCTTTATACTCTTCTTTGAAAATACAATCTCTAGAAATCACTTAGAAGATAACAGAGAATTTCAGAATTCAATTACTCATTTCAAAATAAACAATTTACCATTAAGTGTTCAACGATAATGAAATACATTTGCTGAAATCTGTAGCTAGTAATAGAAGTTGGAAAAAAATTATTTAAATAGATGAACTATCTGTGTGATTTTAATGAGTAAACATAAAAATATTTGTACAACCGGTACCGTACAGATTTTCATCAAATAGAAGTCTCATCAACATAGATAGATACACAAAATAACTTATTCTTTCTGTTTGAATTTCATGAAAACTATTTCTATAGTTTGTAACGAAGATGACTTAAAATTCAACATTCGAGTATTTCATAAATGAAAAGTTAATATTTTATGTTTAGCCAAAAATAGAATTTCATATTCATTTGATTAGTTTAATTCAGACTAAAATTTGAATTTTAACTCTTCAGTGACTTATGCGAGTTCAGTCCGTTAAAAGATAAATGCAGAATGAAGCTCTTGAATTCAGTTTATCTATTTCAAAAATCTGTGAGCATCTGGTCTTATTTTCCCTTAATTTTAATTCTTTTTCAAATAAAAGTTCTTAATCCCTTTAGTCAGTTTAGAGGTGCTGAATATATAAACTAAATTTGAATTTACTACGTTTATTATCACAAGGATATTTTGAAAAATATAACACTGCGATTGCAATTTCGGTCACTAGACCATCATCGGGCAGATTGAGTTAAGAACTGCCCGATGATGGTCTAGTGACCGAAATTGCAATCGCAGTGTTATGTTTTTCAAAATATTCTTGTGATAATAAACGTAGTAAATTCAAATTTATTTTTTGTTCAACATATTAAATTATCACGTAGTAACGACGGATTCCATCAACTATATAAACTTAGCTTGAATACCTGTAAAAATGATTGAGGTTTCAATATAAAAATGAAGGACACCCTACTGTGTAGCACTAGGGTTATAAAACCCCTCGGCGCATGTGCATGTCGTCAATATTTTTAGAATGTAGCTATTATATAAATTAAATAACAATGAAAGTCGATTTTACGAATGAAATGAAGGAAAATTGCAATAAATGTATTAATAAGTCGATATTACGAATAAAATCCGTGAAAATTTAGCAAAAAAATTCATTGCTTGACTGTCGAATTTGAATATCCTATCCCAGCTCATTTTGCTGCAAATTATGAATCAAATTGATAAGGTATCTCTAGGGATGGGAAGCAGACACAGATGCAGAATCGAGCTTTAGCTATCAACATCGCTTGGTTACCGTGGCACACAGAGCACTTCGACGCATGTTTTGTAGGACTTAGTACATATCGACCTTGGCGCATGCGCATGTCGTAATGCCTATCTGAAAAACGCTATAATTTTTTATTCTTCGTTCGGAAAAAATTGGGAACAAAACTTCTCTGATGAAAGCATGTGTATTTTATCGATATCCGTTGGAATTTTTAAAATCGGACCAGATCCCAACTTTTTGTAGTGAGAATTTAGCTTCACCTCGGGGTAAAAACGCTATATTTTTTTATTCTTCGTTGGGAAAAATTGGTAATTCAAATTCCCTAATGAAATCATATGTGTTTTATCGATATCCGTTGGAATTTTTAAAATCGGGCCAGTTACCAATTTTTTGTCGTGAGACTATAACCCCTTTAGCTTCGCCTCGGGGTAAAAATTAGGCCCGGTGGTGAGAAAAAATCGGCTAAGTGCCAGTCGGACTTGCGCACGAAGAGTTCCGTACCAATTTGAAACTACAGTGTGCGCATTCTCTACATAAATTTTATTAATTCACCAAATTCCAACCCTGTAACTTAATAGGCAGAAGCTATTGAGATACGAAAAATTCAAAAACCATGAAATTATATGAAATTTTTAAATAAGAATGGCGGCAGTTCAAGAAAATAGTGAAAACTAATGCATTACCCTTCCCTAATATTTACTGAATCACCCTAATAAATTTCAACTTTTTAAATTAAATTAAATTAAATTTGGTTTAAAGGGAGCCGCTGCAGATGCCATTATCTGAAAGGAATATATATATATATATATATATATATATATATATATATATATATATATATATATATATATAACTAATATATAAAATTCTGGTGTCACGGTGTTTGAAATCAAACTCCTCCGAAATGGCTCGACCGATTCTCATGAAATTTTGTGTGTATATTGGTTAGGTCTTCGAATCGGACAACATCTATTTTTCATTCCCCTTAATTTTTATTTTATTTTTTAGACAAAATTTTCTGTTTTCTATGATACAGCATTGAAAAATACATATAATCATAAATTTTCACCCCTCTAAGATCAACCCCTATTTTTCCATCTCGATTTCTATTTTTTTAAATTTTATCCACAGATCCGCAATAGGGTTGCAAGATGGCAATCGAAAATAACAATAGTCGGTCTGAGAATAGGTCGTAATATATTGTTCATACCCCTAAGTAATTAGGGGTATGAAATATTTTTATAAATTTTTTGGCCAAATTTTTTATTTTTATTTATTTGTGATGTTGCATTGAAAAATACATACAACTCTAAATTTTTACCCTTCTATCAGCAATCCATATTTTTTAATAGCCATTTTAGTAATTTAAATAACGTTCGCCGGTTCAGATAGATTGATTGATATATATATATATATATATATATATATATATATATATATATATATATATATATATATATATATAGATTGATAGATAGAATGATAGATAGATAATTAGATAGAAAGATAGATAGATAAAAATAATTTATATGGCAGAACAAAGTTTGCTGGGTCAGCTAGAATATATAAAGATATATATATATATATATATATATATATATATATATATATATATATATATATATATATATATATATATATATATATATATATATATATATATATATATATATATATATATATATATATATATATAAAAATATATTATTATAGCTGGGTATTCGGCAAGGAGTTATGATCTGAACAACCAAATTTGTCTCAGTCGACGTTTCGACTCTTTATTGAGTCTTCCTCAGGAAATCTACAATTTAAAAAGAATGACAAAGAATGTTACACCGAAACAGTTCGTCTTATATATATAAAAAACAACAAAATTACATGTATAAAACAGTTTCTTTGAATTCTAGTTCCTGCAATTTACAAGGAATATACAACAAAAACTCATTTAAAACCGAAAACATGTTAAAATAACGTGAACAAAGCTAAAATACAGAAATAAAGGGGCTCGAAATATCAACTTTATTTCTGTATTTTAGCTTTGTTCACGTTATTTTAACATGTTTTCGGTTTTAAATGAGTTTTTGTTGTATATTCCTTGTAAATTGCAGGAACTAGAGTTCAAAGAAACTGTTTTATACATGTAATTTTGTTGTTTTTTATATATATAAGACGAACTGTTTCGGTGTAACATTCTTTGTCATTCTTTTTAAATTGTAGATGTCCTGAGGAAGACTCAATAAAGAGTCGAAACGTCGACTGAGACAAATTTGGTTGTTTAGATCATAATTCCTTGCCGAATACCCAGCTATAATAATATATTTTTAAAAAATCATCGGCAGTTACTTACTCAATTGTATATATATATATATATATATATATATATATATATATATATATATATATATATATATATATATATATATATATATATATATATATATATATATTTATATATATATATATATATATATATATATCAGATATCAAGTAAATATAGCCTTATATTTTCAGGGAAAATACCACAAATAATAAAAAAAAATATTTTAAGTGTTCATGTTAATACTAACTCAATAGAGACTAAAAGGTAGTGATTAGATCGATTACGTTGAAAATGTGACGGTAGTGAACAAAATAAACTACAAATATTGAATTGAATTGGCATATACTTGGTGAAAATTTATATTCATAAATAATAAACTAACTTTTCACAGGTTGAAATCAAAATCCATTGAGTACGAGATGAAGTCAATGTTATGACGAAACGCGTTTACTCCATAGATTTTTATTTGAACCTGTGAAAAGTTAGTTTTTAATTTCTTTATAAAGTTATGAAGATTGTTAAATATAAAAAACAAAATTTGAATACACGAACACCAACGTAACTAGATTAAGCAGAAAACTGACTCTAATTATGCGTGCTATCTTATTCAAGAAAACCATATGTTTAATCACAGTTATAAAATACTACAGTTAGAAAATAGACTCCACAAAACTAACTGTTGGGAATTCCTGTACATAAATAAATATAAAAATTCTGGAAACCTAGTTAACTACAAGATTGAAGTAAACCCTTTGTCTCTCATTAATCTGTTCAGTGTACCTACTAATAACTCTAAATGAATTGCTTATTGTTACTTAGTTTCTTTAGAAATCCCTCTGTTATATTTAATTTTTCGTATAAATAGATTGCTCGGTAATACCATAATTTAGTACGAGATGAAGTAAATGTTATGACGAAACGCGTTTACCCAATAGATTTTTATATCAACCTGTGAAAAGTTAGTTTTTTATTTTGTTATAAAATTATAAACTACAAATATTTCTCCCAAGGTTTAAATTACAAAGATGTGTCACATAACCAAGGTAATCCTATTTTATTGAAATGAAAAGAATAAACCTAGAAGAATCTACTAATCTACTAATCCAAAGCAAAATTGCAGATAATTCCGTAATTGAATATTAATTGTCGCTAATTTCTCATTCTCGTCATAATTTTCGATCGCGCACTGAATGTTAAGCACTATTTCCGTTCTCATGTGTTAAATGTTTCATTGATCGTTCAGTACTTGCTTGTTGTTTGATCAGAATATGTCCGTGAAAAATTATATCAAAGTATACGTTGACTAATACCAAAATGTTCATTTTATTTGTTTCTTGTTTGGATAATGGAAGTGAAACTTGGTGGGGAATGTCATCTTTTAAATTTTTACTACAGTTTATAAATTTACATCGATAACATTTCCTTATTTCGCAATAGTTCAATGAGAATCATATCTGGAACCTTGCAAAGTGAGTGCTCTGCCTAAATATCTTACTTTGAAATATCGAATAATTTTTTTTGAGGAAATTTCACAAAAACATTTGGTAAACTTTAATTATTCATTTAAATTACAGAATTATGTATGTGGTTGGAGATATAATATCATGAGCGCATTTCAGTTCATAATATTCAGGTTTTATTTTTCATCTCATACAGTAAGAATCGAAATATAAAATTTCAATTGCCTAAATCCTTCCACATCATTTCCACATGCAAATATTTTCTAAATACCAATAGAAAATTTTAATAATATTTATTTAATTGTAGTCAACTTTCGCCAATTGATATATAATTCCTTATAGTCCGGTTTTATATCTGTATATATATATATATATATATATATATATATATATATATATATATATATATATATATATATTTATATATATATATATATATATATATATATATATATATATATATATATATATATGTATATATATATATATATATATATATATATATATATATATATATATATATATATACACTGCGCCGCAAATTTAACGCATACATTAAATATTTCCTAAGTTTTGACTGTGAAAATTTTCTCAGGCGGTGATCCGATTTGAATGAATTTTGCAGCAAATTGTAGCTCCTTTCTTTGAGAAAATGCAATAGTTATAAGATGATCAAAAAAAATGAATAAACTTATTGTACAGGGTGTTGAATAGCGACATGTTTTCTTCGTCCAATTTTACGTCCTGCGGGCAATATCGGGTAGCTCAGGCAAAAAAAAATAGACGGTGTGATAACCGCATGTCGTCTGAGTAATTTGTTTTTTCAATCGTCTGTTCATCTTGAGCCACTCGAAAGATATTCATGTTTTTATAAACGCCCACACTTTTCAAACGAAATTTTTTAAGACTTTTTTGTTAACTTGTGAAGGAGACTGTGCGAACGAAATTTCATTAAAAGTTGACAACTTTGTTTATTTATTTATTTTGAATTGATTGGGCCGATACAGGATGTAAATTAATAAAGATATCAAAGCAATGGTTTATAAAAACAATATACATATTTATTTATATACACAAAGTAAAATAACGCATGACCCTCGTTTCCGTGAAATTTGCTTCAGATGCTTAATGCTAACTAATAAATAGGTTTCTCCATTATATGGAATAGAAGAAATAAATAAATGACAAATTGTGTAGAAAGGTTAAATAGAAAGATGGTTACAAATTAGTAAAGTAGGAAAACCCATTCTAAACTGGTAGTCAGGTAGTTTGGTAATTTTGAAAAGATTCGGAAGGGGCTTGTAGTATGGAGAGACATACAAAACCAAATAAACACAGTTTCTACTTGTAAAGAAATTTTGTATACACAGCCTACTTCGCAAATTAACAAAAATATTTTTAAAAATTTCGTTTGAAAAGTGTGAGCGGTTATAAAAACATGAATATCTTTCGAGTTGCTCAAGATAAACAGACGATTGAAAAAACAAATTATTCAGAAGACATGCGATTATAACACCGTCTATTTTTTTTCTGCCTGAGCTACCCGATATTGCCCGCAGAAGGATGTAAACTTGGACGAAGAAAACATGTCGCTATTCAAACACCCTGTACAATAAGTTTATTCATTTTTTTGATCATCTTATAACTACTGCATTTTCTCAAAGAACGGAGCTACAATTTGGTGAAAAATTTATTCAAATCGGATCACCGCCTGAGAAAATATTCACAGTCAAAACTTAGGAAATATTTAAGCTATGCGTTAAATTTGCGGCGCAGTGTATATATGTATATATAGATATACATAGGTATATATTTACTGTTTTTGAATGTGTTGTATTGCTATTCACTTATCTATCCTTCCATAGCTTCGAGAAAATCTAACGGACATTTAGTTATAAATAGCTTGACGTTCTAATGAAACCAGCATGATTTTCCTGGACTCTTAAGTCATACTTTCCCTGTAAAGAATGGACTATTGCACGATATTGCAAGTCGATAGTCAGGTGCAGCAATAGTTTTCATCCTCGTTTTAGACAAATCAATTGAGCTAGTTTCATGCGACTCGACGACATGAAATATCCATTCATCCTTCAAGGGAGAATGTTAGAAAATAATTCGATATCCATGCCTCATATGATAGAAACACTAGATAGTCTATTTCGCTCTTCAATGAGTTCATCAGTAGTTCCAGTTTATCAACCAATTAGGCAACGAGAACGAACATAACTATCTCATAGTTTCTAAGAAGAGCACTAATGACAAACGAACAAATAACTGCGTCATTCATCGGAAACCGGAAGGTATATCACTTCAGGTCAAACAGAAACGCCAATCGCCGAAAAGTCATGTCACTTTACACTCATAGGTGGCCACAATATAAGTGTAATTCGGCAAGGTCTTACATCATTCGATATTCCATCACGGTTTCAATTGATTTTATCTTATCGTCGCAATTTCTATATGTTGATATGTTAGGAGTTTTTGCGCGTTGTCGAGTATTTTGCATGTGAAGAGCCACTTCAGATTTAGTTTGAAGTTAAAAAATTTGTAAGTGAATTCAGTTGACGTTATGAAGGTAATAATAATAATAATAATAAAATGACTTTATTTCACAAATGTGTATACATAGCATTTGCCCAGGCAGGCGAATATTAGCTTAAAGCTACTCTTTAACTCTTAATCTACCTGGTTAACAAGTTAGTTAGCTATAAGATAAAATAAACATCATAAGAACATTACAAGAACAATAAATACCAAAAATCAACAGGAGATAAAACTGATAGGAGGAAAGCAACATGTACAGAGATAGTAACATACATATCATCATTATTATCATTGTCATTGCCTGGCCAAGAGTAAGTACCTAAGAGTATGCCGATATCTAGACAATGAAGAAATAGACATAATGAACACAAAAGAGTTGTAGTACTTTACTAAATTATAAGTACCTAAAGCAGCACTCGAAAATGGCAGAGGAATGCTGTGGCATTGTCACAGTATTATGTCGGGTGTTGACATTATGGACTGATTTCCTAAAAACGAACCAGAGTTTCGGTTAGCTTTTTACGCATTTTGAAATTTAATATGTGCTTGCTGACATAAAGCATACGCATTCTTATGTAAAACTTCTGAAGAAGTGAACTAATATGACTTTTAAATCTTAGGGTCTGGTCTATAATCAGCCCTGAATTTTTTGCTTGGTCTGACAAGGTTCCTTTTGAAAGTTTAAAATGTTTTTTCCATTCGGTGTAAAATTTTTTTAGATGTTACATGCATTTTTTCAGGTACTCAACTGTTGTGAACTCTTCAGATTGACTTTGGCGGTGAAGAATTTGATTTGAAAAATGTATGAAAGAGAAATGCATATAATTTTAGGTTACCAATACTTCCATGGCTAAATTAATTTGTTAGTTGCAATACATTATCCAATGAAAAAAATCGTTATACACTTTTTATAGAATGAGCTAATTTAATGCAACCAAGTGCAAATGCAGTTATTTCAATATCATTCCTTGCCCTACATATTGAATTTTGTAATTTCGACTGTTTCTCAAGTCAAAAACACCTTGACATTCGTCTTTAAATGAACCGTTCAATAGTAAAGATCAACAAAAAAATAAGAAACAAACACCGAACGAAATAAGAACTGACATATTTCTCTGCCAACTGAATGAATATTATGAAGGGAATTTAACATATTTTTTCGAAATTTAAACTAGGTAAATCGCATTTATAGCCATGAACCTGTGGCACTGTAAGTGAGGTCTTCACTTCACACTTAATAAAACAAAAACAATCACGTAGATAAATGAGAACAGAAAAACGTGTTTTTTACCGAATGTTATTCTGTGTATTTGACCCAAATACTCTGTTTTACAGGATCATAGATTGTTAACAATAAGGTATTTTATGAAAGTTGTAATGTTTTATTTGATTTCATAAATAATTCTGAACATGTGGCCCTGAGTTGAATGTCCAAATGAGTTTCCCTGCTTTGAGATATTTCGTAGAGAGTAGACTATTCCTTATTGATATATGGGTAGTTATTTTCCTAACAAGTGTGGAAAGAGAGAGAGAGCGGTTGAGTGTGAAAAATAGAATATCTATTTTTCACAAGAAGTAATCTGGAATTATATTAGCTTTTAACATTAAAAAAAAAGTTTAGTTATTATAACGAGTATAATTGAAAAATAATTTTTGTGTAAGAATAGTGAGAATTATTATGTAGATTGATAGCCGAGGTCAGTGAAATTAGCACATTTTCTCCAGGTTCTGAGGATTATGATGCTGAAACCTGAAGCTTCAATTTCTGAAGTAGAATAGTTGGTTTAGTTGACAATCACATTTGACACGTCTTTTTTAATTGTTGAATCTTAGAGGTAGTCAATAAAAGACTTTCCACACTAGTGCGAAAAAAGTGCCACTTTCTACACTAAAATACGTGAGGAAAAGTGCACTCTTTTTCAATGCAGGACATCAAATCGTGAAAATTTTGTCACTGAGAATGATTGCTTGCTTCGAGTTATTACTTATTAATTTAAAATATCTTAGATTATATTGAAAATTTGCACACGTAGTAAGAACCGATGACAACACAATGATTCAATAACTTTCCTAATGTATCGAGGAGAAACATCAGAATGAAAAAAAAGATAATTTTAGGTCTATTATTACACATGATATACTAAAAATCGAGTCTCCTGGTATCACTTTTAATTGCAATTCCGTATTGAAATTGAAAATACGCAAAATAAAATTATAGTTTGGAATAACTAAAAAATACACTTGAAAAGTAGAAAACAACTTATTTTACTTTTCGAAAGCTTCCAGAGCTTGATTTCAAATGTTAGAAATATATCATTGGTAGTTATTTATACAAGTCAAATTATAATAGAAATACTGTAAAAAGCATCTCACGTTTCATTACAATGAAATTGATTATTTTCTACTTTTTAGTTCGATATGAGTGTTTTCTTTGTTTTTTCAAATTATAATTTATGTACTACAATATTGGACCATGAAATTCAAGACTATCAAAGTTTAAATTATCAAATATGTCAATATTCACTCTAGTCGGAAATGTTTTATGTCTTGTTAGATACCCATAATTATGCACGTAAAAAGTATACATAATACGCGAAGGATTTCTAAATGCAACAAGCTTTGAGGGAATTTAAATGGAATAATTGCCAATCAAGGTTGAAGCCTATATAATTTTATAAACAGTTTTGTTTTAATTAATTAGCTTATCTTTACAAGTTTTAAAGAATTGAATTTTCAGGAACTATTGTGTGTAGCTAGGGTTGCCATCCGTCCGGGTTTCCCCGGATTTGTCCTAGTTTAGGGGGCGTCCGGGGGTCGTCCCGACGGGGTTTTCAAAATATGTCCGGGTAAAACCCGGACAAATTTTGTATCCGGTTGTGTGAAGCTTGAGTGTCAGTAACAGAGATGAGCTATTAAATGCAAACCAGCAATGCAAACCAGCTGTGGCCGTATTTTTTCGAAACATCTATATTCTAAACTGCTCAAAATTGCATAGTAGGTAATATTTTTTTATACCAGCTCACAATGCTTATGTAGAGTGATTTTTTCGATAGAGTCGCAGTAATGGAGGAAGGAGAGAAACTGGCTAAATACACATACGCTTTCTTCTCTGATCAAAATAAAGTCTAATTTTAAAGAATTGAGTTGCTCCGACTTTCACAAATTCATGATGAAAAATAAAGACATTTTGGGAAAAATTGGCAAGTCTGAAAAATTCCAAGTTAAGTTGAATTAGTAAAAAGAACTTGATGTCGTTAAAATTAACACTTCCTACTCACTTTTGATTTATAGTTAATAAATAATTTAGACTTTTGGGTACATAACCTATTTAACCGAACTAGATGACCTATCCTATAATTTACTGTTACAATGTAGAATCTAGTCTATTTGATTTTTGATCTACCAAAAATTATCGTCATGATTTGTTTTTTATTTGATACCAAAAAAAAGAGAAAACTGTAAACTATTTATATTATAGAATTTCATTTGTTTGATGTTGTTCTGTTTATATGGCAAACAAGCAGTTTGGAGTTTAAATAAATGGAAAAATTAAAATATAAACGATGTTTTATTTTATTCAAAAAAAAATTTTTTTTACGGGGTGTCCGGGGAAAAACAAAGTTTCACAGAAATGTCCTGGGTTTTTTAAATTTTTGTCCGGCATCGGCAAGTGATGTGACGGCAACCCTATGTGTAGCTAACATACATCGGTAAGCTGTTATTTGTCCATATGTAGATTTTAAATCAATTAAGAATAGATATTTTGTATACCTACTAGAGTGAATATTAGGATGGTTTCAATCTCTAACAAACGAAAATTTTGTCCTGATCTTCAATTTCTACTGAATTGATGAGGCCGTTCCTTGGTTAAATTACAAACGATATAAAGTGTTATAAAAACACATATTTTTAATATGATTTTGCGCATACTTCCATTGACCCAACCAATTTACATCGAAATAAATACCATCCAAGATATTATATGAAACTACCTATTTACAAACTTTCAACCCTATTGCTTCAAAATTGCTCCCTTTATCCTGTAAACAAGATTTATTTCCCCTCCAGGAGGGTCAACCCCCCAACCAATTCGACCCAAAAACAATACCATCCAAGATATCATACAAAACTAACTATTTACCAACTTTCAACCCTTTTGCTTCAAAATTGCGCCCTTTATCGTGTAAACAACGCTAACGTACAAACTCAAAAAACTCGATTTTATTAAAAAGTTGACGTTTCGCCACGACATTCGTGGCTTTATCAAAACTTTTGAAAAAATTGAAATTTCTTTGACATTTATTGATTTGAAAAAATTTGAATAGAAAAAGACTACTATGTCTCACTAAAATTTTTTTCGGCTGTGGCCGTTCTTTGTTATTTATTACGTGCTATTCAGTCCAATATTAACATTCAAATCTGTTATTATTAGATGGTAAGGGAAACCACAGAAACCTTTACCCACGTAATGTTCGAAATAGGTTCAAATTATTTTGATTTTAAAAAGTCAAAGAATAGGGTACCTACTATTTATCTTGTTTTCAAAAATTTCTCATTGCGGCTGTGGCCGTCTTCAGTTATTAATTACGTGCTATTTAGTCCAATATCAACAGACAGGTCCGTATGTACAAAATAGGTTTAAAATATTTGATTGTTGTCTTTAAAAATACATTACTTGTAATTTTGCAAGTAATGTCTTTTTAAAGACAACAATCGAATATTTTAAACCTATTTTGTACATTACGTGGGTGAAGGTTTCTGTGGTTCCCTTCCCATCTAATATCAACGGACCTGTCTGTTGATATTGGACTAAATAGCACGTAATTAATAACTGAAGACGGTCACAGCCACAATGAGAAATTTTTGAAAACAAGATAAATAGTAGGTACCCTATTCTTTGACTTTTCAAAATCAAAATAATTTGAACCTATTTCGAACATTACGTGGGTAAAGGTTTCTGTGGTTTCCCTTACCATCTAATAATAACAGATTTGAATGTTAATATTGGACTGAATAGCACGTAATAAATAACAAAGAACGGCCACAGCCGAAAAAAATTTTAGTGAGACATAGTAGTTTTTTCTATTCAAATTTTTTCAAATCAATAAATGTCAAAGAAATTTAAATTCTTTCAAAAGTTTCGATAAAGCCACGAATGTCGTGGCGAAACGTCAACTTTTTAATAAAATCGAGTTTTTTGAGATTCAACAAGCCTGTTATTGCTAATAATTATCAAAAGATTAGTAATAGTTCACAGGCAACAACAATTCAAATAAATAATTATATATATATATATATATATATATATATATATATATATATATATATATATATATATATACATATGTATAGAGAGATATATATGAAATTAAGTTTTTGGTGACAAGCATCATAAAAAGTCATGAAACGAAAAACTGTCTTGGTCCTAGGTCGAACTTTGCTAATCGCACCCATTTTGATAAGCAGTTTTTGAAAGTGAAAACCTGCTAAAAAATTTATGTTAGTTTTTCACTAAGGTTACCTAACGATAAAGTTAAAAAATTAATATATATATATATATATATATATATATATATATATATATATATATATATATATATTATGTATAATATTGATTAATTGATGATCCTTTTTGATATTTTCATCAATTAATTGTGGATTATATATTTGATTCGTAGCAATCTGCTTTATAATATGTATTTCATTTTTTATTGAAGCTTTCCAATGACATAAGAATTTCGAGAAGTCAGTTGGTTTTGTTTGTGTAGATTTATTGATTCTCTATCTTGAATATTAAGATAATCAGTGAATTAATTTCACATGTAATAGAATTTTTTTAACTTGGCTTCAGTTTGACAAATAGATTCCCAATTTTTTGAATACCTATAAAAAATATCTTGAATTTATGATCACGAATATTAAATAAAACTACTTTGAAAATTTCAAAACACATTGAATTTTGATGAAAATTAGTCGGATATATGCAATAGTTCATCATGGACAAAAAATACTCATAATTTATTAATCTCTACACATAATGTGTTTTAAATTAACACTGAAAATCTTTCATTTTTATTTCTACTAACATGTTCAGTTTTATTATCTTGTTTTATCTCTTATCAACTTCAATAAAAATGCGTTTGAACTTTCTAACACCGTCAAAATAACGAAACAGTAAGATTAAATTTAAACCTGTTGATGGTTCCATAATGTTTATAATATAAACTAACGAGATTTTAATTCAATAATGATCCAATCAGGATTTATTTTCATGTAGCGAAGTTAATTTTCTTGTTTTTTATTCTATCCAATACGTAATTTGTGGTTTTTTGATATACGGAAATCTCGATGGTATCCTCTCTTCCAGATAATTCGGCAACATAAAAACGAATATTTTTTTTCAAATAACATATATAAAACACGTTTTTATTTCGAATTTTTTTCAAATGGTAATTAAAATATTTATAATTAATTATTATTGTTTAGCTTCGACGCCATGAATTCAAATAATTTCTCATTAAAAATATAAAAGGAACCAAATAAATAAGTTACTATTCAGGTAATATCGTCTGCATGTCAACTAACACTCCTGATCAGCTCTCTACTACTCTAAAAATGAAGGACACCCTACTGCGTAGCACTAGGAATGATAAAACCCCTCGGCGCATGTGCATGTCGTCAATATTTTTTGAATGTACCTATTATATCAATTAAATAACAATGAAAGTCGATTTTACGAATGAAATGAAGGAAAATTGCAATAAATGTATTAATAAGTCGATATTACGAATAAAATCCGTGAAAATTTAGCAAAAAAATTCATTGTTTGACTGTCGAATTTGAATATCCTATCCAGGCTCATTTTGCTGCAAATTATGAATCAAATTGATAAGATATCTCTATGGATGGGAAGCAGACACAGACGCAGAATCAAGCTTAAGCTATCAACGTCGCTTGGTTACCGTGGCACACAGAGCACTTCGACGCATGTTTTGTAGGACTTCGTGCATATCGACCTTGGCGCATGCGCATGTCGTAATGCCTATCTAAAAAACGCTATAATTTTTTATTCTTCGTTGGAAAAAATTGGGAACAAAACTTCTCTGATGAAATCATATGTATTTTATCGATATTCGTTGGAATTGTTAAATCGGACCAGATCCCAACTTTTTGTAGTGAGAATTTAGCTTCACATCGGGGTAAAAACGCTATATTTTTTTATTCTTCGTTGGGAAAAAGTGGTAATTCAAATTCTCTAATGAAATCATATGTGTTTTATCGATATCCGTTGGAATTTTCAAAATCGGGCCAGTTACCAACTTTTTGTCGAGACTATAACCCCTTTAGCTTCGCCTCGGGGTAAAAATATGATGAAATGAACAATACATTCAGCAAACTTGAAATCATTCAAAATTTCTATCTTAATATCAATCGTCAGCCATGTCGATATCATCAGCCGGATGAAGTTGAAAATTATTGATTTTTGTTTAAAAAAAAACCTTGACCAATGTATAATATAGCAATAGTATCTCATAAGACAGTTTCGTCAACTATGTTGACATCATCAAGACGTTGAAAGGAGAACTTTTCGATAAATAAAAATTCGGAAATTAATCTAGAAATTGAAGAGAATATTTTCAGCAATTTGCTAAATAATTGATATCTGAAAACGGTATGATATTCGAAGATTCATTACATTTTGATTATAAATTTTTCAAAAAATTTTATGATGAAAAATTCAATGACATTGATTAATGAAGCATTCATATTCTAGAAAATTGTTCTTATATCATACAGACATTGTGTATATAGTCTAATTGTTTGTATATATTTCTTAAGCTATGGTTCCACCTGTTGCGTGGTTCCGTAAATGTTCCAGAATGTTCCTTAAAATTTCTTTATGTTTCAGCAACAAATGTTGATTGTTTCTACTAAACAATATGCAGCTATTGACAATTTCAGTTGCTTCAGTGGAAAGAAGAAAATTACGTATGTTGCCATAAGTTTCTACCTATAGCAACAAAGAGAAACATTTAGCAACAAATGTGTGGAACCGTAGCTTGACGTTGTTAGATTTAAATTACAGTTCCACCGGAGGAAAATTGAGGAACATTTTGTTGCTGAATGTTTCGCTTTGTTGCCAAGGGTATAAACTTGTTGCAACATACGTAAATTTCTTGTTTTCACTGAAGCAACTAAAATTGTCAATAGTTATATTATTTAGTAGAAACAATCATTATTTGTTGCTGAAACATAAAGAAATTTTAAGGAAAATTTTGGAACATTTAGTTAAACAAGCAACAGCTACAAAAATGTTTCTGTAGCTTTATATTAATACGAAATTTGTTGCTGATCCAGAGAAGGTTTTGGCAATTTGACAATCAAACCAGATAACCTTGATATAGACAAAAATATATTATATCGATGCATCGCACACTTTCATCATATAAAATTTCGTGAATATTCAAATATCCTCTTCGAGAATATGTAAAATTCAAATCGATTTCCTCAAAACTACCGATCTGTACCGCTTCCTGTAAAAAACCAGTTTTCAAACACGTTATTGAAATTATCACATGCAATGAAGTGATTTGCTCCTATATTGCTAAAAAAATGAAATAGATTAACCATATACGAAGTCTGACCTTATCTCTTGGAAATTCCGTATTTGATATTGAAGAGAATTATCCCTTGTACTCTGTAGTCCATTGGCCTCAAATTTTCCATTGAATTAAGCGAATAAATGATGATATGTTCAAGCAGCATTTGCTCAGTTAAGCAGAAATTTGTTCACAATATTCGATATCTTAATTATACTCCAAAATCCATATTATCAATGATCTTAGATTACGAGATAAACAACAATTCAATATTTTCAAAATATTTTGGAGATTTTTTCTAGGAAACCCGTATTTATCCATTTTTTTATCGTTTAATATGGTTTAATTGAAAATGACAAATTTTATATATATCCAATGAAAAATGAAGGACACCCTACTGCGTAGCACTAGGAATGATAAAACCCCTCGGCGCATTTGCATGTCGTCAATATTTTTTGAAAGTACCTATTATATAAATTAAATAACAATGAAAGTCGATTTTACGAATGAAATGAAGGAAAATTGCAATAAATGTATTAATAAGTCGATATTACGAATAAAATCCGTGAAAATTTAGCAAAAAAATTCATTGTTTGACTGCCGAATTTGAATATCCTATCCCGGCTCATTTTGCTGCAAATTATGAATCAAATTGATAAGATATCTCTATGGATGGGAAGCAGACACAGACGCAGAATCAAGCTTAAGCTATCAACGTCGCTTGGTTACCGTGGCACACAGAGCACTTCGACGCATATTTTGTAGGACTTCGTACATATCGACGTTGGCGCATGCGCATGTCGTAATGCCTATCTAAAAAACGCTATATTTTTTTATTCTTTGTTGGTAAAAATTGGGAATTCAAATTCCCTAATGAAATCATATGTGTTTTATCGATATCCGTTGGAATTTTTAAAATCGGGCCAGTTACTAACTTTTTGTCGTGAGACTATAACCCCTTTAGCTTCGCCTCGGGGTAACAATGAACAAGATTTTCTGAAAAAATATTAATAAGTTACTCTGCCTTATGCATTGAAGAATAGCCTTCTTCATAATATGAAAATTATTAAGTCAACTGTTGATAAGATAGGTATTAACTAATTTAATTAATTAGTATGATTCACAAAATTGTTCAAGATTTTGATGTGTGTTCACTTTTCATCAAACAATTGATCTTACAAATCTGACATTGACACTGGCGTTGAATCTTCAAGAGTAGTAAATTGATAATTGACGAATATTTATTGCAAAATTCATCCATCCCATTTGATCTCGGACAAATGATCAGATCATGTCTGAAAGAACCTATAAATTCCTATGAACGTTATTACGAAAAATATCCATTGAAATGAGTGCTCAACTTTAAAATTCAATAATTCATAATGATATAATTTTTAATAAAATATGAAGAAAAATAGTTATTTATTATACAAGGGAAAAAAGTATTAGATTTCAGCTCGAGGTTGTGTTGTCTCCCGACGCGAAGCGGAGGGAGACAAAAAAGCGAGAGCTAAAATCTAATATTTTTTCCCGTGTATAATACATCATTTTTTTCTGTGACGAGGAAGACGACGATTAAATATTGACAATAGATATTGTTATAATATATTAAAGTCAGAAAATTATAGATGCGAAATTTGAATTTTTAAAATGGTAGGCTGTTGTACTTTCAGCGACAATTAGACCTGCGTTGCTAAGGAATCCTTTGAAGTAAACAAATATCTGTCAATTTAATTCTATTGATTTGATTTAAAAATTGCGAAGTTAGTAGTTGTTTAGTAGTTATTTTGAATAATATAAAGTGAAAAAAATGTCTGATTCCGAGTTATCTCTGACTGCACCGTCATCAAACTAACATTTCTGAAACAAAATGGGAAAGGTTACACGCCCAAGAAAGCTGCGATTTTTACGAGTACATAAATTAGTGATTTTTCAAATAATGCTCCCGATGAAGTTTATTTAATGGCCAAGGTTGTTGTTGTATTTGGAATTGCAGGAGCTTGTCGAATTTATGAAATCAGCCAGGTAACATTAGATGATATTGAAGATTCGGAAACGTTATTAATTGTGAAACTCAAGCAAACAAAGAATGAAGTAAGCAGGAGATTTGTACTTTTCATATAAAGGAAATGTAACTTTTGTATAGTAAAATATTCTAAAATTAAATATCTACCTTTACTTATGTGTATATATATCCGGGAAAAAAGTACTCACTTTTTTCCCGGGGAAAAAAGTAATTTCAAAAAGTGATATTTCTTTACCTGTCATTAGAGATAAAATGTCAAACTTTTTTCCCGTCACAGAAAAAAATTATTTTTTTCGCAAACGTCAAAAAATGAAGACTTTTTTAACCTCAGTTTCCAATGTTGATGTTTGATTTCACAGACGTCCTTTCGTTTTTACTTTTTTGTCCGGCCGTGAGCGTACAAAAAAGTACACTTTTTTGTATTTTTGTACTCTCCCGTCAATATCAAGAATGTCGGGCGGCGTACAGTTGCGTTCCGAATCCGACATAATGTAATCTGTAAGAAAAATTTTATATTTTTTAATATAACAAGTCATTTCTTAATACTCGGGTACTTACCAAAAACGCACAGTCCTTTAATGCGTAGATAAGTGACTTTAAATGTTTCTGACAATTTTCAATTCTGTTGAATTGTCAAATTTGTGTTGCCTTGAGTTCTACAAAACCAGTAAGCAAAGCAATCTAGTTTTACGTTTCTTCACATCTAATCCTTTTGCATGTTTTACTCGGAGAAAAGCATTTTTTGTGTGGCTCGACTGAAATTGTCGGCCTTACTGCGTTTAGCCGTCAAAAATTTAGTCTCGCTACAAAAAGTATCACTTTTACTCCTAATAAAACTTTTTTATTTATAATTTTATTGATGTTGAAAATTCAATAATTTTTTTATTCGACACCTATCGTTGACTTGAAGAACTAGGTACCATAATAATGTTACAAAAAAATAAACATTTTTATCAGAAATAGACTAATTTTACTTGGAACATTGAATATTTTCAACTTTTTTATGATATCTCAGAATTCTTTTTGACGAATTTTAACTAAAACTTTTTTTTCTCTTTTTTTTGTTATTTCCAACGCTTAGGCTAAAGTCACTGTGTATTTTATTGAATTTATATATGCTTTGTTCTGTGTATTGTGATTTTGTGGAATAAATATCTCTCTCTCTCAAAGAAACATTATTCAAAAATTATGAACTCTGAGTAAATGAAAATACATAGGTAGATATTTTCAATACCCTAGTTAGTTCTGTCTAATCAATGACGTCATCCAGGTAATTTATTCTTCATCTAACGTATCTTGACATTGTTCCATAAATATGTGAGTCGTTAGTCTCAAGATTTATCCGATATTGGTTTTTGAACAATGCATGCCATCAAAATCGCATTAGTTTATTCAGAAAATCTCATTTACAAATATCGAGCCAATGCTGCCTATTCAATCTGAAGTTATCTAACATACTTAGTTATGTAATATCATAGGTTGAAGAAAGATAATTTGAACAATTGACAACGTAAGTTTCGTATCTTAAAGTTATTTTTAGATCTTCATAGATTAAACCTACTCTAAGAATAAAATTTTTGCTACCTATTTTGAAGTAAATCTTATATAATCACTTTGAAGTTTTATGTTTTTTCTATTTTTCACTTGTATATTATTTGTTTACCTCAGATACGGTTGCTATAAACACACTCATTATGCCCTAGGGCGTAATGAGCGGGCGTTATAGATCATAACGCCCGCTAATTGTACGAGGAGAAATAAAGCAAATTTCATTGATTAAATACTTCATAATCCATGTCGTATACGACTCTGGATTTCTCCGGCTATGAATTATTCACAACTTTGGCTGCATTTTCTATGATATTCTTGGGTAAATTAATTTTCATTTCCATTATTTCTATAAGACTACACAAAGAAAGCAGCAATGACATTCACTAAATATGATGACAAAAATATTCACGAACGTCAAAATATCAACAAATAAGATGCCTACTATGAGAATGAAAATAGAAAGTATAGGAGCAATGAACCGATTTCAAAATCGAATTTTCATCATAATAAAATAATTTTTTCGTGAAAAATAAAATCTTGTATGCACCACGTGCTTTACGTCATCCCTCGGGCCCAATGTTTCCCTTCGGCGTTAGGATCTATATAACGCACTTTGTACATAAATAACTACTTTAATGAGCAGTTCATAAAGTGACATTTCCGAAATGGTGGATATTTTGAATTGTTAAATTCAATTCGATAAATTTTTTGGCAATTAAATAATTTACGGGGATCTTTATAACACTAATATAACCAACGCAAATTAGATAGATAAGATGGCATCCTAAAATAGAATATTATGAGGATTTAAGATTAAATGTATGTTATAATATCGGTAGATCTTCCTGCAACATTTACAGAAGATTATATGTTATATACCTATATGAAATATTGAGAGTGTAATAACTCAGTAAATGCTAGCTTTAACTAATTAACTAGTTAATGTTAGCAATTACATAATCTATTAGTGAATGTTATAATTTAATGGAATTTTTTTTGTTTTTTTTTTGAATCTTAAAAAAAATTAATAAAACCACATTCACTAACAGTAGCTAGTAAAAGTAATTCGATATTGCAAACATTTATTTTAGACCGACAGTTCGAATAAATATTTCGAACATAGTATTGTAATTCTTAAAAACAAATACATACTTAACCTAGTTAATATAACAGAGACATATTTTGAATTGAGTATTGCACTGACATTTTACGAAGTCTTGGTTTATGCCAGTGATCTGCATATTATCAACAGGTCTAAGGGATATTTTTAAAGCTAAGACTTCTTCATTTGATATAGCCCTTTGAATGCTTTCATTTCTGCACAATTATTTTTTTCGATAAATTAATTGCATTTCATTCACGAAAGAAGAAAACTTTTTTGAATGTTAGGTATGCATATTCCAGAAGATCTTGCTTCCATTATATTTTCAAGATATAAAGAATCTATAACATAAATTACTATAAGGAAATTAAATGGCTCGATCGAGTTAAACTAAATTCAGCACATTTTTTAGTTCGTGAAGTGATAACAATCAATTTGGCAATATTGAATCGAGTGAAAGGTCTATCCTGGTTTCAAAAGATAAGATCAGTAAATGCAAACAATAGTAAAAGTGGGTAAAAATTAAAATAACTTCCTTTTTCTAAAAATCAAAATAATAAGAACAATAATTAATAAGAACAATAATTAATAAGAACAATAATTAATGAGAACAATATAACTTTCAAGCTAGGGAAGGTAATTACTTCAAACTCATTTTAAATTACAATTAATATTATTTGTGATCTTTGTTGTTGGTAACGGTAAATAGCAACATAGCATAGAAATCATCAGGTTTGTTTTTACAAGGCAACTCTTCAAAGGTGCATGAAATTTTTTAGATTTTCTTCACCGGAAAAACTGCTGACAGATAAGTTGACGGTTGTTAAGTAATTTTTTCACTTGACATACCAATTCTCGATAGCGATTGGTCAAAATCAGTAGGAAAGAAATAATCGGAGAAAAGCACTTTTTGTGGCTCGTCTAAAATTGTCGGCCTCTCTGCGTTCAGCCGGAAAACATTTAGTCTCACCACAAAAAGTATCACTTTTACTCCTAATAAAACGATATACTATTTATATTTCTTTATGAATTTATAAATATGAACCAAGTAAATGCCAATTCAATTCAAAAAATATTTCAATTTTACTCGTTGAGACTAGACCAATCCGAAACAGCTGTTCCTAGCAATTGGTTAACATTTTTATTGATTTCCAAGATTCATTGCAACATACACATACAAATAATAACAGTCATCAACTGATTCAACCTTCTAAACTTCACATAGCTAGGTACGTACCACATACAAAAGTATTCTGGGAATAGAACCATTGAGAACAGCTTCATTCAAACTGAACTAGGATTTAATTTTAATTCATTCAGCGATAAACCGAATTTCGATAAACAAATGAGTTCTTCCGGTACTGGTCCGACGACGCCGTCTGCGATGAATAATTATTCGGTTGATTCAATGGCGAATTCTCACGACCACGGCCGCCTTCAATGAAAACCACAGCGGATTCCGAGATGAGCGAAAATTTGTTCGCGATATTTCGCAACACGGGTAAGTCACGACGTGTGTGTCAACTTTCTAGAGGTCGATTGAAGTGATCGAACGATGTTGCGATTAGAACCCGTTCGGGAATTTTCCACTAGGTTTGCGGTCATCGTGGCGGTCAGCGAATTTAATATCAGTTAGAAATGGTGAAAAATGCACAACTTTTTTTAATAGTAAAAAAATCAGTGTATATATATATATATATATATATATATATATATATATATATATATATATATATATATATATATACACTCACCGGCACGAAAACCGGAGCAGTGGAATATTTTCAAACAAACTTCAAATTTTAATGCTTTGTGATGTTTCATCATTATAATATCATACACACAAAGAAAACAACATATTTTATGTATTATCCAACAACAATTTAACATATAATTGAAAAAAAAAGAGTGTTTGGTAACAATTTGAGAAACTAGGACGAAAACGCACAAACTGGTGTTGTGTGAAAATTACCTTAAATTAATCAAAACTGAAACGACTTGCTAGCAAAAACTGGGGAGCCGCATTCTTAATAACGGGTGTTGCCCCCACGTGCTCGAATTACTGCCTGTATCCTCCTTGGCATGCCTCAAATCAAGTGGCGAATGTACACTTGTGGAATAAGTTCCCATTCCCCTAGAAGAGCTTGTCGCAACTGATTTAAAGTTAAAGGAGCAGGAACACGACTTCAGGTCCTTCGCCCAAGCATGTCCCAAACATGTTCTATGGGATTAACATCCGGACTCACCGCAGGCCACTCCATAACAGGAAGATTTACCTCGTTTAAGTACTGTTGAGTTATCATCGCGGTGTGAGGTCGGACATTATCATGCATCAAAAGAAACTCATTTCCAATAAAGCCAACATAAGGGACAACAAAATCTTGGAGAACGTCCTCAATGTACCTGGCAGCAGTTAAGGATCCTCTCGGAAGGATGTATAATTCTGTGTGTGCTTTCAGAGAAATTCCGGCCCACAACATAACTGAGCCCCCTTGGTATCCTGTTCTAGTACTGAAGGTACATTCTGCAAAACGCTCGTGTGGCCTTCGCCATACTCTCTCACGACCATCTGGAGACCGCAGGCTAAATCTGTACTCATCGGTGAACAATACGCGCCCCTATTCATTTTCACCCCAGTGCTGATGATTTCTGGCAAACTGAAGTCGCGCAACACGATGACGGCTAAGACGTTCTGGGCCCGTTGCAGGTCTACAACTGATAAGATTGGCTTCTCTCAGTCGTCGTCTAACTGTTCGTTCACTCTTGACGTTAGTTTGCCGGACGTGCTGAAGTCGATTTCTGATTTCAACAGCTGTAGCATGACGATTTCGCAGACTATGTAAGATGATAAAACGATCATCACGAGCGCTAGTTCTACGTCGGGTACCAGTTCCAGGGAGTCTGGTGTAACCTTTAGTTACCAGAAAACGTGTGAAAATACGGTGAACAGTGCTATTGGAAACATGATACTCTCGGGCAACATATCGCTCACTTCTTCCGTCTTGAAGCAACGCAACAATAGCAGCGGCTGTGTCGGGATTAACATCCATATTTTTCATGCAGAACAACTTTCGAACATTTTTCGATCTGTCAGATTCCTCACAACAATGACAACAACAGCATTGTTGAGATGGGTTAGTGGCCAACGTTGCACACTGCAGTAGTAAGATCTATGGAATTTATGATTTTTACCCAAAAACACTTTTTTTCTTCAATTAAAGGTTTAATTGTTGTTAAAAAATACGTAAAACATGTTGTTTTCTTTGTGTATAAGATACTATAATAAAAAAACATCACAAAGCATTCAAATTTGAAGTTTATTCAAAAATATTCAAGTGCTCCAGTTTTCGTGCCGGTGAGTGTATATATATATATATATATATATATATATATATATATATATATATATTTATATATATATTATATATATATATATATATATATATATATATATATATATATATATATATATATATATATTGTTTCTAGTGAGGTTATAGTTAGCTACTCGCTTAAAAATTATTGAATAAATAGAATCTTATGTTACTCCTAAAACAATGAGCTAATATATGTTTTAGAGTATTGAGTTCTGACTCACGGTGTTCGTCGTCAGATATATTATTACAGAATGGTTACAACACATATCAAATCAACAAGAGCATACGCAAACACACAAACATCACCCCACCTCTACCACCTTCCAATCCCACTGAACAAGAATCTACACCTAAATTACACGGGTCAACACAAAATTTGAAATTGACATTAAAGTATGAACTTTCGGTAGATTAGATCATAGTTCAACGGAAAAAAATTATACGTCATGAAAAAGTTTGCTTTTGTATCCAGGAGAACATTTGAACGATATTTTTGAAAATCTGTGATTTTAATTTTTATTTTATGATAAGTCAATACAAATATATGTATATATTATTTTTATTCATTTTGACTATCAAACTAACTTATAAAAAATGGAAAATAATTCAAAAGTGCGCAGTATTACTTTTTCTTTTATGTTCATAACTGCTTTCTCTCAATAAACACCAAATATAGTCTCCCATAATATTTTAATTGTATTGGCCTTGATAACGTTGTTGGAAGTTCATAATATCTTGATGAAAACGTTTTTAAAACGTATTTAAATGAGCATGCAGCATAATTATGTACTTTTAATAACATCCTGGTTTTGAAATTTTTCAACATATTTTCAACTAGCTTTTCGTATTTTTCAGCTTTGTTACATCCTGAAAATCCTGAGAATACTGCTTTTAAACTGCTCCAACTTGCTTTTTGAACCCTATTAAGGAAGTTTGGAAATTTTTCATCGGCAAAAATCCGTTTAATTTGCGGACCAATAAAAACTACAACTTTAATCTTAGCTTCTGACAATGAAAACAATTTTTTTTTTCAAATATTCAAAAGCAAACTTTATATAGAAAAAAGGTATTTTCGTTTCATTTTGGTGCATAATTAACCGGAAAATCATAAAATAAACTTTAGGACAAAGAACGAAATTTTTTTTGTCGAGTCGTGTTATTCCTTCCTTACATCAAAGGAGTAACAGATATAAGATCGCAAGATCTCTCAAAAACACAAACATCAAAACAATATTCACTACTCAACAAAAACTCTCCCATCTGGTCAGATCCGTCAAGGATAAAATTCCTAACGAAAATCACGGTGTTTATGAGATTCCATGTTCCAATTGTCCTCGTTCTTATATAGGACAAACGAACCGACGAATTCAGGTCCGTGCCAAAGAACATTCACTTTCAGTAAGACACTCAGATATCACCAACGCCCTTTCCCAACGTCACACCCAAACAGGCCACATTATCGATTTCCCGACGAAAACTGATTCCATGATCAGTTTTCGACGATCATCGAAAGTATTGTTTGTTGCTATGTTCTCCATTTTATTCATGAGAAGTTTACGTTACATTCTGACGGAAAAAGCCAACTAATGATAGCCCTGAGGAAGTTTATAAAAATAAACGAAACGTCGGTAAATTATTGAATTGGTTTTTTTAATAATCATCCCGACCAACAACCTTTGAAACTGTTCATCTATATATACTACATTGGTCGTTATCTCCACATCTATATAAAATATAATATATAAAAAATTACTCCTCAAGTTTATCCTGCCACAAATAAAATCCATATGAACGAAATATCCGCAGTAACTAGTATGGATTGTTGTAGTTGTGACAAAGTTAACACTGGTAGAACTATTTCAAATATTCATATTAAAATTCACATATTAAGAAGTCTTTTTCTTAATGGTAATTCATAAGTAGCCCTTTATTGACCTTACTCATCATAGGTATATTTAAATAGTTGATGGAATCCGTCCTCACTACGTGATAATTTAACATGATAAACAAAAACAAAACTTGAATTCACCACGTTTATTATCACAAAAATACTTCGAAAAATATATAAAACTGCGATTGCGACTTCGGTCACTAGACCATAATCAGGCAGGAAAAGGAAAAAAGGAAACACACGTGTTTCATTCCTCCCTGAAGTATGTGTCAGGGAGGCGGGCAGCTTGAGTTTGGGATTAACTGCTTCAGCCAGACTAGTGGATACACTTGTATGTACAAGTGCATTGAGGATAGGTGAGACGGGATATTTATGGAACATAGGAAGTGTGGCTAGGGTTCAGAGGATTAATACTAGCCCAGCATTCGCCTTGTAAGTTTTGCAAGCAGTGACTTACATCACCATGAGGAAACCTCTGAAAAAACTCATTGCAGACCAGTCGGCCCCGGGGTTTGAACCCGAGACCTCCCAAATACTAGCCAGCGTACGCTAAGTACTCGACTGACTAGCTTGGTGTTTGAGAAGACGAATATTCAGTGCATTGCTTTGAATGAAGTATACAACTTTTATAGCTATTTTCAACGGAATAGCCAAACATTCTGAGAGGGTTTTGGCAGCCAAAGCTTGACGACGAATAACGCAATGTGTTGATATTGCAGACGGATTTTTCGCTTTTATCGATGCAGCAAGACCAGACCGAGAACCAAGCATAGCAGGAGCACCATCCGTACCCGCAAGCTTTTGCCACTGAAGACGATATTCCTCAGAATATAGACTTATTTCATCTATAACATCAACACCCTGCGTCGTTTCCAGTTGTTTGGAAAACAGTTACTGTTCTTCTAATGATTTATTGTCATGCAGAAATCGACATATATATATATATATATATATATATATATATATATATATATATATATATATATATATATATATATATATATATATATATATATATATATATATATATATATATATATATATATATATATATATATATATATATATATATATATATATAGAAAACAGAATTCTTCGTGTTATCGATACACGTTCGTGGCAATAAAATGAAGTGAACTAGGACATTTATTTGAAACTCATCAAACAAACCTCCTAGCGGAGCTGGTTATACGAGTTCACGAAACATCGAAATGCCTCCATATACCTTGGATGGTGTATGTTAGAAACATTAAGTTGTTTATCACAATCAATGGAAATGATAGACAGTCTGTTTCGCCCTTATTTGGGGCTCATCAGTATCATCCATCCATCGAAAGTGATAACCAACCATATATTTCTAACGGCGTTATATTTTCCTTCCAGTGACTATATGGCATATAAATATGACACAGCGCCACCAGTCGGAAACAAATGAACCACATCTTACAGATAGAAGAAAACATTTCGGCAACGAGAACTCATACGTCCTGACACCCGAAGGTGGTTACTATATTCGCTAAGCAAGAGTAAAATTGATACATCAATTCGATGCGCCGCGAGTAACAAGCGCTCCAATTTTATCCCTTTTACAGGTAGCAAATGAATAGAAAACAGAATTCTTCGTGTTATCGATACACGTTCGTGGCAATAAAATGAAGTGAACTAGGACATTTATTTGAAACTAATCGAACGCTAGGAGGTTTGTTTGATTAGTTTCATTTTATTGCCACGAACGTGTATCGATAACATGAAGAATTCTGTTTTCTATTCATTTGCTACCTGTAAAAGGGATAAAATTGGAGCGCTTGTTACGTGCGGCGTGTGAATGTTGAATTACATCGAATTGATGTATCAATTTTACTCTTGCTTAGCGAATATAGTAACCACCTTCGGGTGTCAGGACGTACGAGTTCTCGTTGCCGAAATGTTTTCTTCTATCTGTAAGATGTGGTTCATTTGTTTCCGACTGGTGGCGCTGTGTCATATTTATATGCCATATAGTCACTGGAAGGAAAATATAACGCCGTTAGGAATATATGGTTGGTTATCACTTTCGATGGATGGATGATACTGATGAGCCCCAAATAAGGGCGAAACAGACTGTCTATCATTTCCATCGATTGTGATAAACAACTAAATGTTTCTAACATACACCATCCATGGTATATGGAGGCATTTCGATGTTTCGTGAACCCGTATAACCAGCTCCGCTAGGAGGTTTGTTTGATTAGTTTCAAATAAATGTCCTAGTACTTGATTATATATATATATATATATATATATATATATATATATATATATATATATATATATATATATATATATATATATATATATATATATATATATATATATATATATATATATATATATATATATATATATAGATAGATAGATATATATATATATATATATATATATATATATATATATATATATATATATATATATATATATATATATATATATATGATTAACAAAAACTAAATTTGAATTTACTACGTGTATTATCACAAAAATACTTTGAAAAATATAACTCTGCGATTGCATTTTCGGTCACTAGACCATCATCGGCAGATTGATTTAAGAACTCAATACAAAATTATAGGTTCCACGCTTACGGGTGGGGAGGAATTATTACAGGTACCTAAATTGACAAGAGGAACACATTTTCAAGAAGGGCTAATCGAAGTGGTTTTCCCAGATTGGTACAAGAAAATGTTCCTGAAAAATCATCATTGTTTGAGTACACTAAATATAAGAGACTATTTCACTCATTCCATTTTTAGTGAGAAAGTTTCCATAGCTACTCTCGTTTCACAGCGATAAAACATGCAAGCCGGCAAAACTTACTATGTTAGTATTTCAGCGACAATTCCACTCATGTATAATAATTCCCATTTTAAAGAACGAAAATCGTAGTTTGCTATCGAATAAATAGGAAGGAACAGAAATGCAAGTGGATAAAAATATCGGATAAATTACGTTACCTTACCAACGCTAGCAATTATTTGTTTAGCAAGCGTTGCATCAATTTGACAATTGTAAATGTCGAAAACAGAATTTTACAACAAATACCCAATATTCCAGTAAATATGTTGAGATTTGGAAATATTTGGAAGGCAGAAATAATAAGGGAGATCGAAAAAAAAATCAACTCCTGAAAATACAAAAGAAGTCATTCTTCCATTTGGAATCACTTTAGAGAATTTTGTAAACAACGAAACTTCAATTTGGAAACCGAACAGTCAGTGGAAAATGTGGCAGGAATATTGAAGGACTGGGGCTTTAATATGAAGAAACAGAATGGGAAATATTATAAAGAATACGTGGTGAAAACAATGTGGAACACAACCGCGAAAATGTTGCAAACCATGTATTTCAAAAAGTTTTATTTTACTTTCAACCCTATCACTGATTAACAATAATTCATGGAATTGTCGTACCAAATACCACGCGAGCTCAGATTTAGCAGGATATTTTTTGTGGTTGTTTTCTCATACTTACTTTCATATCCGGCTAAATCTGAGCTCTAGTGGTATTACCCCCGACAATATTTTGACATTTCTCACATGAATCGTTATTTCCTTGACTTTCTGAAATGTGACCATATTACTGTAAAGCGCCCTGTAAACGATCAAACTTGTTTGTCAAATTTTAGGTATTTGTCAAATTATTTGATAGTCTATGGCTTTTTTTGATGCGTTTGTCAAACAATTCACGTGTTTGAAGTGTTTGATGAAAAATTGGATTGACGGCATTTTTGACAACTAAATTCAAAACCGTACTGCTCATTTTTCATGGAACGCTTCACGTCATGTCAGCGAGAAAACCGTAACTAATGAAGAATTTGTCAAATTTGTTTGATCTTAAGTTTGATCGTTTATGCCATTGCTTGAAGAACACGTGAAGTTTGTCAAACAAGTTTGTCAAACAAATTTGATCGTTTACAGGGCCCTTTAACGATCAAACTTGTTTGTCAAATTTTAGGTGTTTGTCAAATTATTTGATAGTCTATGGCTTTGTTTGATGCGTTTGTCAAACAATTCACGTGTTTGAAGTGTTTGATGAAAAATTGGATTGACGGCATTTTTGACAACTAAATTCAAAACCGTACTGCTCATTTTTCATGGAACGCGTCACGTCATGTCAACGAGAAAACCGTAACTAAGGAAGAATTTGTCAAATTTGTTTGATCTTAAGTTTGATCGTTTATGCCATTGCTTGAAGAACACGTGAAGTTTGTCAAACAAGTTTGTCAAACAAGTTTGTCAAACAAATTTGATCGTTTACAGGGCACTAGACATATTTTCTCGTGAAATAGTCATGTCGAATACCACTCGAGATGAAATTTAAGCAGGTAAAATTTCTCCCTTGTAACATTCAAGTTTGTTGCTTAGACAATTTCGCTCATGACATTTTTTGATACAAATGTCATTCGCGAAATTGCCTAAGCAACAAACTTTCATATTATCTTTTGCCGGCAAAATTTCATCTCTAGTGGTATTATATATGAATTATGGAGGGTAGAGGTAAGGAGGACCATCTCATATTGGAAAACAGTCGCAAAAGTGTCCAGTTGTAAACTGCAAATTGCAGTTCCAAAACCCTCCAGAGTGGCGCCCGAATGGCAAGAGAGCATGAAATAGGAAGGGATTCCATGCCGCGCTGTTGCCAACTTTTGTAATTGGGATTTTGAAGTTTGAAAGCTAGGTTATGTAGTTTATTTTTGAATGGGTGCTTTTATTATCTTATTTATTAGTTTATTGAATTAGTTTATTTTTGAGTCACTGTATTTTCTTTCCATAGAACTCAGTTCGTCTTCCAAAATTTTTTCAAGATACCTACTAGTCGAAAAATGCCGCTCTTCTGTTTAAAATGTGTAAAACTGTAATCGACTCAGCGTGATATTCAAATCGCCATAAAAGATGCGCATAACATCGAACCTAAATCTACAGAGTACGATGAATCTGTTGGTTTTTAAGTGTCGGGAATAGGCCTGGGTAACACAGTGAAATATTGAGTGTTGAAACAATGACACTAACACAACCTAGTGTTTCAACATATTGCGTTAGCAAAATTGTGTCACGATGAAGTCGTGAGTCATGCGTTGCCTACATGTATTAAAAACAAATATGGCACTCTTAAAACTGAAACTGAAGCGCAATTTAAACACTTCTTATAATTTATTAGTCTTCTACAAGAATTTGTTAATGAGGTAAATAAAAGTAAAAACGACTTCAATATGACAACAGCGCGTCATTTGAAATGTACCCACTTGCTATTCTGGCGCCACCAATTTGACGATTTTTGACGGACACTTTTTCATACACAGAGATGGTCCTCCTTACCTCTACCCTCCATAATATGAATATATCAAGTCAATCTGGTCATAAATAGATAACTGCCAAATTATGCACAAATTACCGAAAGGGAATAAATTAACTTACTTAGAATCATTGGGAATTTTCAAACTCAATAATAATACATAAGACGATATCTTGCTGAACGACCTGATTGACTTGATATATTCTCCTATATTTAGTGTATTCGACCAATAAGCCTTTTCTGAGAACACATTATCGTATCAATTTGGAAAATCCACTTCGATTAGCCCTTCTTGAAATACCCGTAAGCGTCAAATCTATAATTATATATTCAGTTCTTAACTCAATCTGCCCGATGACGGTCTAGTGACCGAACTTGCAATCGCACTGTTATATTTTTCGAAGTATTTTTGTGATAATAAACGTAGTAAATTCTATTTTTGTTTTTGTTCATTATTATTTATTACCAGTTTGGCAACTAAATCATTTTCAAGTGAAGTCGTCAAAAACGGTCGTATACTTAAAAATAAAGCCTAAATTAGTCCAAATAAATTTTCAACTAACAATATATTTTTAGTAAATATTATACAAATTCATGAAATATATAACTTATTTATTTAAATACCTACTGCAGTAAAAAATTATTTCATAAACTCAACCGCCGCTACTGCTTTAAAAAAGCACACTCCACGGTAATTTGCATCCACACGTAGAGACTTGAATGCATTCGTTGGAATGCGCATCCAAAAATTCAAGCGATTCCTGAAAACTTCAACGCGGCATTCATCCGGATTGTGCATTCAAAAACGTGGATATTTTTGCATCCACATTAACGTTATTAGTTGCACGTTCTTGGATGCACGTTTATGTGTTAAGACATCAACGCCTGTGTGTAGGGGGCTTATAGGAAGGTAGTTTATTTGAAGAAACGCGTATGTCAAATGATTCATAGGACTCTCACTGTAATTTAATGAAACAGTAGGTTCATATATCTATATATATATATATATATATATATATATATATATATATATATATATATATATATATATATATATATATATATATATATATATATATATATAAATGAATCCTTATTTCCCTTGGTCACGCCATCACATTTGAACGGATGGACCGATTTCACTCATTAAGAAAATTAAGAAAATTGCGCGGGAAATTAGAAAATTTGAGAATACTTAACCACCATATAAAATTATTTCTAATCTGTCATTTTTATTTTGTCATGACTTAGAATAGAAAAATTCATATTAATCTCAATTGTTTACCCTTCTACGATCAACCCCTATTTTTGCATCGCGATTTTAATTTTTTTTTATTTTATCCACAGATCCTCAATAGGTCTGCAAGATGGCAATCGAAAATAACAATAGTCGGTTTGAGAATAGGTCGTAATATATTTTTCATACTCCCAATGATAAACATTTTTGCCGGGTCACATAGATTGATAGATAGATAGTTAGATAGATAGATAGAAAGATAGATAACTAGATAGATAGATAGATAGGTAAATATACATCGGCAGATAGATGAATAGATAGAAAGATAAATAGATAAAAATAATTCATATGGCAGAACGTTTGTCCTGTCAGATAAATTGATAGATAGATATGCAGATAGATAGACAGATAGATAGATAGATAGATAAAATGATAGATAGATATATAGTTAGATAGATAGAAAGATAGATAACTATCTAGATAGATAATAATAATAATAATAATAATCTTTATTTCAAATCAGAATGTTACACAATATTGTAAACAATTAAAAATGAAATTGTGTCAGGAAAAAAATGAAATTTTTATCCAGGAAAGTTATACTTCAAAAATTTCTGTATATCATATGGTTCCATGTCCAGTAGAATTTGGTAGATTTTTTTTTGTATATTTTAAAGTTGGTTTCTGTTTGGATTCCAATGGTTGAAATATCTTGTCGATTGGTATTGTGGTCCTATTTCCGTTATTGTAAGCATGTGTGCTGGATATAAAATATGTGATGTTCTTGTATTGTAGTGCTGACTTCTGTTTTCTGTATAATAACGTTTGTTTTTGAAAAGAAAAAGTAGGCTCTCTTGTATATCGATGTTAATAGGCCATTTTGTTTGAACTTACTTCTGCAAGAATCCATTGACTTCATGCCACAAATGATCCGAAGTGCTCTTTTTTGTATTTTGAAAAAATTATTTATACTCGAGCTTGCTCCATAAAAGAGAATTCCATATCTTAATTTCGATTCAAAAGTTGTTTGATAAATTATTTTTAAGGATTTCGTGTCTAGATATTGTTTTATTACTCTTAAAAGGTGACAAGTTGTTGAAAGTTTCTTTGATAATTCTTGAATATGTTCTTTCCAGCTTAGATTTTCATTTATCTGCAATCCCAGGAATTTTGTGGTTTTATTGTATTGTATAGGTTGATATACATCGGCAGATAGATGAATAAATAGAAAGATAGATAGATAAATAGTTAGATAAGTAGATATACATCGGCAGATAGATGAATAGATAAAAATAATTTATATGGCAGAACAACGTTTGCCGGGTCAGCTAGTCAGTTATATTTACTACTTCTTTTTGAACTACCTCCATCATTGTCATCAAATGTTCATACTGTGTACGTGTTTATAAAATAAAGCAAATTGGCAAAATAACGGAAAAGAACCTCAAATACACACTTGTTAACATTGATCGTGACCGTGAGACGAGAAATTCGAAGAATTGAATTTTGAAATCTGCCAACAAATTTTTACGTGTTTGCTTTCCGATGGTTGTTATGATTTATGATGATTTTGAATGTCGAACTCAAGTGTAACTTCCTCTAAGGTGCGTTGCTGAGAAAATGACTTACACATATTTGGAGTATAATAATAATTCGCATTATTCTCAAGGAGAACATGATTTGCGAAAAAAATAATTTAAAAGCCAGTTTAACATTAGGAGAGTATATTTAGCACCTTTTCGGCGCAGTTGTTTATTAGTTCGACTTAGATGTACAGAAAATTTAAAAAGGCAGTGTTCTAGAACGATTAAATTTGTCATTTTAAACTGGATATGTACAACTACATGAACATTTCGTCATGTTTTATTTCCATAAACACGGAAAAATAATTGATTCTTAGAATATTTTTGACGAAACACCTGTTTTCGAAAACTTGTGTACGATTTGTTTCTTTTTTACGTATATTATCAGCCATTATGAATTCCTAAAAAAATATACCAACTTCATGAATTATTCTAAACAACAATTATTGTTATATCTTTACATGAAGTCACTTCCGATGTATATTCGTTTAGATCTTTTAAACTACTCAACGGGCTTTAATGCAGTTTTCAGCAATACATAGAGAGTGATTCAAGAGGAAGCTTCATATGTGTAATACATACATATTATAGCACAGAATAGCCGAAAAATATATTTTTGTGTGCTTAAATCGCATATTATATATACGAATTATTAATATAAAGAATTTTTGTATAAAAGTGTATAAATTAAATTTAAAGGAGCAGAGAGCTTTCGACTTCCGTCATCTTCAGTGCTTCCTGAAAGTAAATACTCTAATTGAACCAAAAAATAATGAACTTAAAGTTGATGTTAATAAATTAGTTAAGAAATTTTGGAAAATATTAAAATCTTTAAAAATTTTTTATTTTTTTTGAGTACTCACTTAGTCAGGTAACAGGAAGACATTAATTAGAGAAGACACAGTTACAAGCGTTAACAAACTCTGTTACTAACATTCAGGATTAATCCATCAACATAAATTCCGAAAAGTAAAATAATATAATAAAATTGGCCATGTGGACATGTCTTAGCAACTTGAAGAAAATCAATTGCATATCTGTCAAAGTCATGTCCACATGGCCAATTTTATTATATTATTTTACTTTTCGGAATTTATGTTGATGGATTAATCCTCAACGTTTGTAACAGAGTTTGTTAACGCTTGTAACTGTGCCTTCTCTAATTAATGCCTTCCTGTTACCTGAATAAGGGAGTACTCAAAAAAAAAATTTTTTTTTAAAGATTTTAATATTTTCCAAATTTCTTAACTAATTTATTAACATCAACTTTAAGTTCATTATTTTTTGGTTCAATTAGAGTATTCACTTTCAGGAAGCACTGAAGATGACGAAAGTCGAAAGCGCTCTGCTCCTTTAAATTTAATTTATACACTTTTATACAAAAATTCTTTGTATTAATAATTGTTATACACAAGTGTATTCAGACTACATCATTAATATTATATATATATATATATATATATATATATATATATATATATATATATATATATATATATATATATATATATATATATATATATATATATATAATCTCTTGATAATTATTAGCAATAACAGGCTTGTTGAATATTAAAAAACTCGATTTTATTAAAAAGTTGACGTTTCGCCACGAAACTTTTGAAAAAATTGAAATTTCTTTCACATTTATTGATTTGAAAAATCAAAAATGAATAATAATAATAGGGTACTATTTATCTTTTTTTCAAAAATTTCTCATTGCGGCTGTGGCCGTCTTCAGTTATTAATTAATTAGGTTCCTGTGGTTCCCTTCCCATCTAATATCAACGGACCTGTCTGTTGATATTGGACTAAATAGCACGTAATTAATAACTGAAGACGGCCACAGCCGCAATGAGAAATTTTTGAAAAAAAGATAAATAGTACCCTATTATTATTATTCTTTGACTCTTCAAAATCAAAATAATTTGAACCTATTTCGAACATTACGTGGGTAAAGGTTTCTGTGGTTTCCCTTACCATCTAATAATAACAAATTTGAATGTTAATATTGGACTGAATAGCACGTAATAAACAACAAAGAACGGCCACAGCCGAAAAATTTTAGTGAAACATAGTAGTCTGTTTCTATTCAAATTTTTCAAATCAATAAATGTCAAAGAAATTTCAATTTTTTCAAAAGTTTTGATAAAGCCACGAATGTCGTGGCGAAACGTCAACTTTTTAATAAAATCGAGTTTTTTAAGATTCAACAAGCCTGTTATTGCTAATAATTATCAAGAGATTAGAAATAGTTCACAGGCAACAACAATTCGAATAAATAATTATATATATATATATATATATATATATATATATTTATATTTTTATATATATATATATATATATATATATATATATATATATATATATATATATATATATATATATATATATATATATATATATATATATATATATATATATATATATATATATATATATATATATATATATATTTATTCGAATTGTTGTTGCCTGTGATCTATTTTTAAACTCTTGATAATTATTAGCAATAACAGGCTGGTTGAATCTTGAAAAACTCGATTTTATTAAAAAATTGACGTTCCACTATGATATTCGTAATTGAAATTTCTTTGACATTTATTGATTTAAAAAATTGAAAAAACAGGGCTGCTTTGTATATGCTATTCAGTTCAATATTAACATTCAAAATTGTTATCACCAGATGGTAAGGGAAACCAAAGAAACCTTTACCTACGTAATGTTTGAAAATAATAATAAAAGGGTACTATTTATCTAACAACAAAGAAATGAGTCATGGGAAAACATTAAAGAAGTGGAGTAGAATTATCGGTATAGACGCTTATATGGAAGCAGCCGTTGACACGTGTTTCGGACTCTTTGGTCCTCATCAGAACTTTGTTATAAACTGTAAGTACCCCTTTTTAAAAGATTTGAAATTCTAAATAAATAAAAAATTTCATTGAAAACGGCTACTTCCATATAAACGAACTATTCCGATAATTTTGCTCTACCTATTTAATATTTTCCAGCAACTAATTTCATTGTTATTGTTTATTTACTCGTTCTTAGATCTCGCGGATAGCATTAATCGCCTCCGTGGCAAAGTTTGACCAAATCTCCCATACCGGAGAGTTCAGACAATAAACCACAATTGTGTGATTATCTTCCGTATCTAAGGATTTTGTTTGTTGTACTTTTTTCATCTTCAAATTTTCAATCCAATACTTGGCTACGCCGTTCTGATGAGGACCAAAGAGTCCGAAACACGTGTCAACGGCTGCTTCCATATAAGCGTCTATACCGATAATTCTACTCCACTTCTTTAATGTTTTCCCATGACTCATTTCTTTGTTGTTAGATAAATAGTACCCTTTTATTATTATTTTCAAACATTACGTAGGTAAAGGTTTCTTTGGTTTCCCTTACCATCTGGTGATAACAATTTTGAATGTTAATATTGAACTGAATAGCATATACAAAGCAGCCCTGTTTTTTCAATTTTTTAAATCAATAAATGTCAAAGAAATTTCAATTACGAATATCATAGTGGAACGTCAATTTTTTAATAAAATCGAGTTTTTCAAGATTCAACCAGCCTGTTATTGCTAATAATTATCAAGAGTTTATATATATATATATATATATATATATATATATATATATATATATATATATATATATATATTATATAGAAATTTCTAGTAAATAATGTTATATATATAGGTATAACTATAATGAGTTATAGGAATGAGGAAGGTTTTATTATGGGAAATCCATTTTGTTATCAGAAATCTTCATGGATAATTTAGAGAAAACTATTATGAACCACTTCGGCAGTAAATCATTTTTTCATTGGTATAGATATATTGATGACGTCATTGTTTGCTATAATGGTACAGATAGACAATTGGATAATTTCCTTACTTATATCAATTCCATACACCCCCATATTAAATTTTCTCTAGAAACTGAAATGAATAATTCTATTAATTACTTAGATCTAACTATTATCAGGAAAAGCAACAAACACGAATTTTCAATTTTTCATAAACTACCTCATACAGATTTTACAATTCATAACACATCATTACATCCAATTTCACATAAATTAGCCGCTTATCATAGTATGATTCATAGGCTTTTCGAAATTCCTTTGTCCGAAGCTAATTTTCGAAAGAAATTGCATATAATTAAACAAATGGCAGTAAATAATGGATATTTACCAAATATGATTGACGGTCCTATCAGAGGAAAAAATACAAAATGGCAATTTTAAAAGTACAGTATTTGACAGTTTACCATACTTGGGCAAACCTTCCGAAAACCTGAAATTGTTTCTTCATAAACAAAATTTCAAAGTTTCATATAAAACCAACAATAGCATTAGAAAATTTATTGAAAACAACAAATCAAGAATTCATAGAGATGAACGTACTGATGAAAATTCTATATAGGACGTACAATTAGAAATACTCGAATACACAAACACCAACGTAGATATATTAAGCAGAAAACTGACTCTAATTAAGCGTGCCATCTTATTCAAGAAAACCATATCTTTAATCACAATTATAAAATATTACAGTTACAAAATAGCCTCCACAAAACTAACTGTTGGGAATCCCTATACATCAATAAATATAAAAATTCCGGAAACCTAGTTAACGACCAGATTGAAGTAAACCCTTCTTCTCTTCTTAATCTGTTCAATGTAGCTACCAATAGCTCTGAATGAATTGCTTATTGTTATTTAGTTTCTCTAAGAACCCGTCTGTTATGTTCAATTTTTCGTATAAATAGATTGTTTTTTAATACCATAATTTAGTACGAAATGAATCAATGTTATGACAAAACGGGTTTAATCAATAAATTTTCATTTCAACCTGTGAAAAGTTAGTTTTTTATTTCTTTATAAAGTTAAGAACTAAATTCATAATTGTAGTTTCCACGCTTACGGGTGGGTAGGAATTATTACAGGTACCTAAATAGACAAGGGCACCTTATTTCAAGAAGACCTAATCGAAGTTGGTTTTCCAAATTGGTACAATAAAATGTTCTTAGAAAATCATTGTTTGAATACACTAAATATAGGAAAATATCAGCCAGATATAACCTTTTGCATTATTTTTGGGTTTAAAAATTTCCAATGATTCTAAGTAAGTTAGTTTGGTTTCTTTCGGTAATTTGTATATAATTTGGAAGTTATCTATTTGTTGAAATGCGTGTTGGTTTTCACCGTCGAATCCATTTTATTTTTCAAAAAAGATTGTAGGTACTCTTTGAATCAATCATAATGCATAAGATATCTTGCTGAACGACCAGATTGACTTGATATATTCTCCTATATTTAGTGTTTTCAAACAATAATGATTTTCCAAAGAACACTTTATTGTACCAATTTGGGAAATCCACTCGATTAGCTCTTCTTGAAATATGTTCCTCTTGACTATTTACTACCTGAATAATTCTTTCCCACCCGTAAGCGTCATATCTATAATTACGTAATCAGTTCTTAACTCAATCTGCTCGATGATGGCCGAAATTGCAACTCAGTGTTGCCAGGTGTGGGGATAAATCCCCACTTGTGGAGATTTTTCGCCTTATGTGGGATTTAAGTGGGGAATTTTAAAAAGTGAGGAATTTGTGGGGATTTTTACGTTTCTCGTCCATCATCGAATTTTTTATATGTCAATTGTCAAGACTGATGCTTAAACCATAGATATATCTCTTGGGGAGACGGTTCACGGTTCAGACCATAGATTTCAGACTCAAAGCGCCAACAAACAAAGAAACTTGTTAGGTTAGGTAGTTATTACCAAAATTAACATCAACGGCATCAGTCCATCAGTTTTAAAAATGAGTGATATGAGCGGCGATAGTAGTGGAAATGAGAATGAGGTAAGGTCAAGCAAAGACAGCCCAAAGAAGGCCAAGCAACATGTAGAAAGGCATAAATATAGACCCGAATGGGAAAATGACCCTCTGTTGAAAAAATGGATAAGACAGTATTGATGTAATGTTTTCAGAAAAGAGAAATTATTTTATATTTTACAAATTATTATATGATTGACCAATGAATTGACTGATGAACTTGATTCTCGTCATAATTCAAATTTCCCGCCAAAATGTATACTACTTTTTTTTACTAAAATCAATATCAAAAAATTGAAATACATTATTCAATAAGTATGCGACGTAAACATTAAAACTACATGATATACTTTAGTGATAAAATCCTAAAAAAGGCTATATGGTAAAAGTGGGGATTTTTTACGCTTGGTCTTGGGGATTTTTCAGATTTCAACCTGGCAACACTGTTGCAACTACAGCTTCATATTTGTATATATATATATATATATATATATATATATATACATATATATATATATATATATATATATATATATATATATATATATATATATATATATATATATATATATATATATATATATATATATATAGGCTTGCCATACGTCCTGGTTTGACCGGGACAGTCCAGGTATTTTGCTCATGTCCCGGTGTCCCGCCCGGTTTTATCGATGTCCCGGAAAAAGGGTGTAAGATGTAAAAAGTAATGAAAAATTGCTGTAAATAGTTTATTTATTAAAACAGGCATATGAGAAGGACGAGCGCTAACTAGTGGAGAGGTGTACACTATTACTTTATCGAGCATAGAGACGTGAGCGTTTTGTTTTGAAAGCATAGATTAACATTGCCAACTTAAAATTGTTTTTTTAATTTGACAAAAAAAGTTTTCTTATACCTTCTGGATTTTGTAGTTGGACATAAGTTTGTAGTGTTACAAAAAAATAAAAGACTTAGTAATTGTTCTATTAAACAATGTTATGAAGAATTTTGAATTTTATTTTACTTATATTCCTTTCTAAAGAGTAGAACAGAAAAAATTATCAATGAAGAAGAAAAAATATATATTTTTAAGTAGCAAAAATTCCTTTTTTATTTTTAAAAGGACTGTAGAACTAAATATTTAGGGTTCCAGATTCCCTCCTCCCGTCTATTACGAGGCTTAAAAGAAGTCTTAAAACTGACCATTTTGCTACTGATTTGTTGAAAATTTTCCAGGGCAGGACCCGCTCTACGGGGGGATATGGAATACCCTCTATGTTAAAGCCACTCCATATTAATGTGTCCCGGTTTCAGCAACCAAAAATATGGCAAGCCTATATATATATATATATATATATATATATATATATATATATATATATATGCATATATATGATATATAGATAAATAAATAAATATATATATATATATATATATATATATATATATATATATATATATATTTTATATATATAAATAAATAAATTTCTATATATATATATATATATATATATATATATATACATTAGAATCTGTAGAAAATTCATACAATTTTCCATTAATCCTACATCGATCCCAAAAATTATGATGAAGGCAATATAACACTACGTGAAACGGAATTCGATTATGAATAATAAACAGTGAATTAATTTGGAATATGACGAATGGATTTGAAATGAACAGTTATCAACGAAGATATAGATAACTTCGTGAAAGTTATAATCGCAAAAGGATTAAGTGACTAACAATAAAATGAAATCTGCTTAGAATATGTTGAAGTTATTAGTTGATCATCAATAAATCAAAGCTTAATATCATTCTAAAATCTAATATCATAAATGAAAGTTGATGTATGTTCTTCATGTCGAAAGTCAAATCAAGATTTATTTATCAATCGTTCATTACTAGAAATTGAATACCCACTTATTTTTATGTAGTCTTATGAATTCAAAGTCTAAAATTTCTAGGCTATCTTCATAAAAAATCCATTTGAATGATAATCGATACTTCCTAATCGAAGTATCATGTTCAAGAAATATTACCAGAATAATTACATGGAAATATTTTAGTTTCCAACGTTACAATGAATACCCTAATGATACATTTGAAGTACCTACGTCATATTGTTATACTGTCTAATATTGGATGTAATATTACATCTTCATAGTCACTTCCTTATTGATTTCTAATAAAGGACAGGCAAACACATTAAATACTTGCAATGGTAATTGTTTCTTTTTCGATGTGCATATTTGTGTAATATCATTGAAAAGTATTTAAGTTAATGGACACTTCTAGCGGTCACTACGTAAATATTGATGTACATGGGTACAATTCGGAGAATTCAAATATGCTAAATAGCGAGTGTAAAATGCTGTTAATTTCATGAGAGGAGTAGTTGGTATTTTGAAAAAAATTTCGGCTATTTATTTAAATTGGAAAAAACAATGATGAACCAGATAAATCAAAAGCATGCGAATTATGATTGATGTACGAAGTTGATATAAGCTACACACTTGTACAAAGATATTCATATAATAATAATAATAATAATAATATAGGTAACATGTGTAAAAAAATCCGTGTTGCTATCGCAGTGGAAACGTATCGAGAAAACGCAACTAGTAAACATTCGTGTCGCAGATTTTCAGTGTGCAGTGAAGTACGAAAACGAATAAATATATAGCTACGGTTCCATCGGAGGAACATTTTTGTTGCATATATATATATATATATATATATATATATATATATATATATATATATATATATATATATATATATATATATATATATATATATATAGGGTGTAATTTAAGAACATTAAAATATTCTAGTGACATATTCCTGAGACAATTATAGGAAAAAAGTCTACATAACCTTGTGTCCGGAAATGATTCGTTTCGGAGATACAGGGTGTTGAAATTGAACCATGTTTAGGAAAATTTCAACCATCTGTATCTTCAAAACGAATAATTTTTTGATGAACATTCCATAGGAAAAAAGTTGTTTATTTTGAAGAGATCTGCCAGAAACTTAAGTTTTTGTAATGTTCTCAGCAACTTCACTTAGCCCTCTAGGAGCTAAGTAACGTGCTTCGATATAGTGAATTGTAAATATCTCTAAAACGATCACATCCAGCGTGATTGAGGAAGTGTACCTTTTTTACTTGAAAAAGTTGTGGGTATAAGTGTTTTTCATGAAAAGTGCCAAAAGTTCACTATCAAAAAAGTTAGGTAATTTTGAAATAAATAATGATGGTCAAAAAAAACCCGAGTACTAAATTTCTTGTGAATACCTTATTTTTAGCAAAAGATATTTTTTAAAAACGAACAAAAACAATTCAATTTCAACATCCTGTATCTCCGGAATGAAGCACTTCGAGTCACAAGTTTATATGAAATTTTTTTTTAATTTTCTCAGGAATACGTCACTTCGATATTTTAACGTACTGTTACACTCTGTATATATAAATATATAAATATATATATATATATATATACATATTTGTATATATATATATATATATATATATATATATATATATATATATATATATATATATATATATATATATATATATATACATATTTATATATATATATATATATATATATATATATATATATATACATATTTATATATATATATATATATATATATATATACACAATACATTGACAGTGTGTCTACGTAAGTTGGCTACATATGGAAAACTTTTTTATTATTAGTGTTATAAAAAAATATATTCGTAACCTTTATTTTTGAACCTTTCTAAAATTTTCATGACGAAAAGATGTAAAATAATTTTTAAATTTCAATATTATTTATTTACCATGAAAAATTTTTTCCTTCTATAACACTGAAAGTTTGGGCATTAATGCTTAAAGGTAAAGGAGCATGCTTAAAGGTAAAGGAGCATGTTCTATCTAAAAGTTTTGGTGTTATAACAGAATTTTTTTTATTGTAAATGAACAATATTGAAAATTATTTTTAATCCTTTACTTCTATTTTGAACAAAAATGCCGAACTTTTCATAAAAAATACTTTTTCTTTTGATAAATCTAATAATAAAAAAGTTTCCCATAGGCTGCATATGCAACTTACCTAAGGATATTCTTCCAACAATCAAAAGTACAATATTACACAGATTATTTTTTTCGTATGAATTTCAACCAATCAGAACGATCAATTCAGTTAAATTAACTTGTATAATTTCGATAATACCCGATTATACATAGAGTAGCTCTACCAATCAAAAACTAACAGAACCGTCAAATTTTGACGTTCATCAAAAACTGTTCAGAAATGAGTCGATTCGGAGATTTTTACTTAATATACTCAACAAATAATCGTATCAAATTCAATGCGTACTTCAAAATAAATACGGTTATACATCTCAAACTTCCTGCATAATTACAAATCGTGTCAGTTTGACAGAATAATCCTCCCGCTTCGCGGTCGGATTATTTAAACTGTCAAACTGACACTCTTTGTAATTATACAACAAGTTATCGATGTATAACCTGATTATTTTGAAGTACTCATAGTATTACTACTGATTATTTTTTTCGTATGATTTTCAACCAATCAGAACGATCAATTTAGTTACCTTGTATAATTTCGATAATACCTTATTATACATAGAGTAGCTCTACCAATCGAAAACTAAGAGGACCGTCAAATTTTGACGTTTATCAACAATTGTTCAAAAATGAGTCGATTCGGAGAGTTTTACTTAATATACTCAACAAATAATCGTATCAAATACAATGCGTACTTCAAAATAATAGTATATTATTCAACGAGCACAAAATGATGTCGCAATTCACCCGAGTGAAAAATTGTAATTTTGTGCGAGTAGAATACTATACTTTGTCCACGACTTCCTCGAAAAAACTATTAATAATCTGCATTTTCAACAATAAAAATAGTTATCAAAAGCGTTGACAGAACATTTTCTGAAAACTGCATACTCACGTAAACGTCAACTATTTCACTTGACATCGATTTCATTCATTTCTTTCACTCTGATAAAAATCAAATAGATAATTTATTAGAGTAAATATTCGATAAGTTGGGCATTATATTAAATATTAGTTTAATAATTGCCTAAAAGTTATCTTAGTTACATAAAACCTGAAAATCTAATAACAATACTATCCCAACAATGTGAATGATAGTCTCAAGTTTGGACATACGTTTTGAGTGTGACGTCATGCAGTGTATAATAAACCATTATACACACTAGTGATTAATAGGTATAATTCTACTTCAGAAAGCACACGTATAATGAATGATTTATAGTACAGTCGTGGACAAATACGGTTATACATCTCAAACTTCCTGCATAATTACAAATCGTGTCAGTTTGACAGAATAATCCTCCCGCTTCGCGGTCGGATTATTTAGACTATCAAACTGACACTCTTTGTAATTATGCAACAAGTTATCGATGTATAACCTGATTATTTTGAAGTACTTAAAGTATTACTACTGATAATCCTGTTTCTAGCGAAACATAATTAGTTATTCAGTGATAATTTTCTCGTTAAATCCTCCGATGATTAAATGTATTTTTTTTTCCAGAAATTCTTTTCCTTGCCCTCTTTGGAGTAATTCTGATGATATCATCATACTTCATGTTCGTATACGACCCGGTGCAACTGATTGTGAAAAAGGTAAATATTCAAATCAAACAAATCTTTGAAAATTACTCATATATGGGATTTTCCCGAAAACTGTTACCTCCTAATCATATATTCTATACTAATAATTTGAATAAATACGTTGATATTTGAGAACATTGAAACTCGACATCTTAAGTGATAATTTGCATTACGAAAGGAAGATGATATTGGAAAAAGATAATGTTTATATGGGATTTATTAGGTATTTATAAATAATAAATTCTTCTTTGAATTTCGTTTGTATTCACACCTCAACCAAGATATCTGGGAGTAACTCTGGACCGATCCCTCACGTAAAAATTCCACTGCCATAAGACCCGACAACAGGTGTCGACTAGGAACTAGCTCCTCAAGAAATTAACGGGAAGTAAATGGGGAGCTCAACCCGGCGTGATCAGAACAACAGCTGAAGCACTATGTTTCTCCACAGCGGAGTATGCTTGCCCGGTGTGGAATATGTCTGTGCATGCCAAAGCTGTCGATACTGCTGTAAATGAGACGTGCAGGCTTATGACCGGCTGCATGAGGGCCACTCCGCTGGATAAACTCTATAAAGCTGCTGAGTGTGAACCACCAACAACTCGACGAATAGCCATTGACACACCGAAAGATTTAGACAAACATTTGATAATCGCCAGCCTCTTTTTGAAGCACCCGAGCCAGTGAGGCGACTTAAATCACGCAAAGGCTTCTTGAGCACAGTACCAATAGATCCACCAGAAGTCTTCCCCTTAAAACAAGAACCCTCAGCAGGCTCCAGGTTGGACTGGAAGAGCTGGAAATCCCTCAACCGTCTCAGAACAGGAGTTGCCCCCGTGAAGACGAACCTCGCAAAATTGGGAATCAATAATGAACAAGATGTCAAATGCGACTGTGCGGCGACACAGAATATGGAACACTTCCTGGTTTGCAAGAACTGTCCAAGCTCCTGTTCCTTCGAAGACTTATGGCTTGCTAGAGATAATGCACTGGACGTAGCCCGATACTGGGCTGACAAATTGTACTATGGACTCGGACACGAAAAAGAAGTTTGTATTCACAATGTTTATCAGTAGTTCTTGATGTAATCGTTAATACATACATGTAATTATATATAAATGGGGTTTTTAAATCCTCTTATCAATGGAAAATTTGTATATGGGTCGTCAAAATAATGCAATTGTTTATGAGAGTTCAAATACGAATTAAAAATTTTCAACTCAATTCAGATATAAGTATTATGTTTACTAGACGGCAGCATTTACTGATTTTAGAACACACGGGCTCTTTTCAATATATTCTACGTTCTTTTTCTTAATATTAATGAATTATTCCTGTATTACTCAAAAGCGTAATCAATTTTTTGGATGAATTCTTCCATCTCAAGTGAATTAGATACGGCATCTACAAGAATTACCTATTTTGCATTGTTCGAATCTCATCTTCGTTATGGTCTTCCCTTCTGGGGGGTTCATGTAATTCTTCACAACTTGACACCATTCTCAAATTGCAGAAGAGAGCAATTCGTTACATGTTTGTACTGAAAACTAGGGCTCATTGCAAACTTTACTTCAAGAAAAATGGAATTTTGACGCTTCCTTCTTTATATTTACTTGAATCTGTGTGCATGATTCGTAAATATATTCATGCCGTACCCTTGGTGTCACAGCACGGGTATTCCACCCTATCTTCGGGACATCATATTTACCTTCCTATTCCATCCTCTGAATTAACAAAAAAGTCCATCATTTATAATGCTAAGAAAATTACAATCACCTTGCAGAGGAATTAAAATGTATAACTTCCTTGATCAATTTTCGGAAACAAACAAAATCTTATTTTCTTGATAGACCTTATTACTCTATAGAGGACAACTATTCTGAGCACTGATTGATCGATGTGGCCAAATTGAATAACAAAGGCATCAGCTTCGATTGAGGAGGATTTGACACTCTCGGTTTTATTGTAAAGTTTGTATATATTTTGTATGGAAATGTGGTGTGATTTTTATTTCTAGGAATTACATTGTTTTGTTTTCACTAGACAACAGAGAGCACTTACTGATTTTAGAACTTTACACACGAGCTCTTTTCAATATATTCTGCGTTCCTTTCCTTATTATTATGAATTATTTCTTTATTCCTCACAAGCATAATCAATTTCTTGGATATATTCTTCTTTGCTGTTTATCTCAGTAGCGTATGCTTTGGCCTTCAGATATCCCCAAACGTGATAATATACTGGATTGAAATCTGGCGACCAAGTAGGCCAGTTATGGGCTCCAAACCTACCTATCGACATATTCTGAAATGAGGTGATGCAACATCGTGCTGTAAATACATTCTTTCAATTCCCTTATCTTGTAATAGAACCGGCAACATATTCTGCAAAAAATCTAAATAGCCCTCCTCAGTTAATGTTTCGGGTGAGACATATGGCCTAATAAGGCGGTTATCCAAAACTGCACAATATACATTAACTTAAATCTAGGATGTGAATTTGTTTGTCTTATAGCAGAAAGATTTTGCTGAACCCAAACGAAAATTTTTTTACAGCACAAATAACGAATTTAAGGACATAATTGAGTAGGTACTTGGTACACTAATATTGTTATCAAACGAATTTATTGATATAATGCTATATAATTTATTGCACGTAGTCATGTTTATCTAAATTTTAGGATTAAGTATGTTCATATTGAGTGGGCAGTTTTGAGCAGCACATATATGAACACCATTGGCAGAAGAGAGTGTTTGAATAGGAGCTTCGGAATTTGAACTATTTTTGCTTACCGCATCGTAATGGCGGTAACTTCTAGAAGTGCTTGGCTGATTATGTGCAAGTGCGGATTCTTTATCAAAATTTCTTTTGCGTAGGATTCTTCTACATAACCTTCTGTAATATTGAAAATTTTTCTTTTTTTCCTTCCTGGCGTGAGGGAGGAAAGTGAGTACTTTCTATAGGGGTAGAAGAAAAAAATTTTTTTCGCAAACGTCAAAAAATGACGACTTTTTTAACCCCAGTCCTCAATGTTGAAGTTTGATTTCACAGACGTCCTTTTGTTTTTACTTTTTCGTCCGGCTGTGAGCGTACAAAACAGTATACTTTTTTGTACTCTCACGGCAATATCAAGAACGTCGGGCGGCGTACAGTTGGGTTCCGAATCCAACATAATGTAACCTGTAAGAAAAATTTTATATATTTTAATACAAAAAGTCATTTCTTAATACTCGGGTACTTACCAAAAACGCACAGTCCTATAATGCGTAGATAAGTGACTTTAAATGTTTCTGACATTTATTTTGTTGAATTGTCAAATTTGTGTTGCCTTGACATCTACAAAACCAGTAAGCAAAGCAATCTAATTTTGTGTTTCTTCACATCTAATCCATTTTGAAAATATCATCTTAATTCTATCGTTTGAACACCGTTTGCGGAAAAAATCGCAATGTTTTATTCGGAGAGAAGCACTTTTTGTGGCTCGTCTAAAATTGTCGACAAACATTAAGTCTCTCCACAAAAAGTATTACTTTTACTCCTTATAAAAAAATATACTATTTTATTATATTATTAACTGAGCAAACTAATATACCTACACTGATAGAGCATTTGTTTGAAAATCTGTCATTTTCGGACACTAGGATTTAAAGGTATCATATAAACATACATTCAACTTGCCCCCCTAGGGAGGTAAAACGTGCACACCTTCCATGAATTAGAGTAATTAACTGACCTTTAATATAATCGTCAATTTCTATAATCAATTAAATTACTCAATTTTTAAGATCACACAATACAATCAGTTTAATTGATTGACATTAATATAGTTGTCAATTTCTATAATCAATTGAAATACTCAATTTTTTTATTGTACAATACATTCAGTTTAATTGATTGAAATTGAAGGTAATTGTCAATTTCTAAAGTCAATTGACAATTATTTTTGAAACCAGTACTTAGTTTCAAGATAAAAGCGCATTACGTAAAATATATTTAGCATTACGAAAAAATATTTTTTTGCTTTGATTCTGACAACAATGAATTCTGTTCAGTACCACGTCAATAACACAAAAACGAAAATAGACTTTTTTCAAATTGTACCAAGCTATAAAGTACATCGAGATTTATTTTCAAACTTATTTACTTGTTGACTATTTTTATAATAATTCTTCCGGAAAGTAGAACTATGAATAAGAACTAACTAATTATATAAACGGGACAAGTTATCAAAATTATTTTGAGAAATACTTCATGAGGTACAACAGCTTGTTAAAATCAGAAATCCAAAAGGACTTGTTCTTGTGAATATTAGTATATGTAAATATTTTTCCTCGCAGTTTACTGATATTTCAGATTAGTTTCTAGAGTAACGTAGGTTACAAACGGTTAGAGGGCTCAAAACACAATGATTACCCAATTATTGATCATAACTCTGAAATATATCGATGCTCACAAAATTGCACATATTCTTCGGATTCGAAACCAGTACGGACTGTGCCCAAAACCATTTGGTGAACTGTCTATACCAGCGGTTCTCAAACTGTGGGTCGCGACCCCCAGAGGGGTCGCGTGATGTGTCCAGGGGGGTCGCGGGATAAGGAGGAAAATCAAAAAAACAAATCAGAAAATAAATCAGTCATAGCTGTAGGTTTTATTAATAACAAAATGTATAGGCTACACAAATTTGTAATACACATACAAGTTGAAAAAGGCCTAATACTATTTAATGGGAAACATGAGCTTGTTTGGAATCATCCATTCTTTTTATGTCCGGAATGAGTTTTGTAATACACAAAAGAATGTCATTTTCCAGGGTCAAACGATTTCTTGATTTTGTTTTGATATTCACCATTGTGGAGAAACCTTGTTCACAGTTATAAGACGTAGAAAATGGCATCAAAGTCTGTAATGCTTTTGTGGACAGTTCTGGGTATTCATTTTTAATACCTATCCAAAATTTGTCGATACAAGCACTGTTGAAAGTGAGTTTTGCTGACTGATCACTTGAAATTTCGATCAGTTTATCAGCTTAGCTCAGCTTTTGTTACGACTTGATCACTGAACGGATTGACTACCCACAAAACCCCACTCGTATCCTTATTTGGAATGTAATCTGTCAACTGTTCAATCAAACCTTCGGGATGAGAAGATACTAGTAAGGAGAGAGATGAAGTGTCAGGGGATGTACAGTAGGATGTCGACAGAAACTCTATAAAGTCTTGAGTGTAAAATTTTCAAAATCTTCTTTCTTAACTCTTGCGTTCCAAACACTGAGTTTTTTTACAAATGCATTTACTCTGTCTTGAGCATATAGCATATTTTTGTCTGGTCCTTGTAGGGATAAGTTCAAAATATTAAGGTGAGAGAAGATGTCACCCAAATAAGCAAGCTTAACCAACCACTTTTCATCACTGAAAAAAGTGGAAAGTTCGGGTTTACTATCAACCAAAAATAACAACATTTCTGACTTTAATCCAAACAGCCTGCTTAATACATTACCACGGGATAGCCACCGTACTTCAGTGTGAAATAAAAGATGTTTATGCAAGGCTCCTACCTCTTCACACAAGTTATTAAACAACCTACTTCACTATCTTGACAGCTTCATTTAAAACTTGCCGTAATTCATCTGGCATTTTCTTAGCTGCCAAAGCTTGCCTATGTAAAAAGCAGTGGACCCAGCTTGCATTCGGTATAAATGATTTCAACCTGGCTATCAAGCCACTCTTCTTTCCCGTAAGGGCCATTGCTCCATCACTACAAATTGAAACACATTTCTTCCAATCAAATTCAAAAGGTTCAGTTGCTTGAACAAACACCTTATAAAGACTTTCACCTGTTGTATTATTCGGCAGGGGCTTACAAAACAAAATATTTTCATGAATAGCATCACCGTAATCGTACCGGATGAAGCATAAAAACTGAGCACGGTTGGCAACATCTGTTGACTCATCCAACTGAATTGCAAAAAAAGTACTGTCTTTTATTTGCTTCTTTAGCTGGTTCTGAACATCTTCAGCCATGTCACATATTCTTCTTGAAATAGTATCATTTGATAACGGGATTTTTTTCAATTTTTCAGCATCTTGAGGGCTGATTATATTTGAAACCATATCAATTGCAGCAGGAAGAATTAATTCCTCAGCAATTGTATGGGGTTTCCCTTTTTTAGCAATCTTGAGTGCTACCTCGTATGAAGCTTTAAGAGCATTTTTATTAACTTTAACAAGATCTGTAATGTTTACCTGTTGACTTCGAAGGGATAACAGTTTTCTTTGGAAAAATTCCACTGGTTTGTCTTTCAAAGCAAAATGTTTAGTTTCAAGATGGCGTTTCATTTTCGAAGGCTTCATGCTTTCAGCTGACAACACTTCACTACACACCACACATTGAGGTTTGTTTGCCAGTTCAGTGAAACCGAATTGTATGTACGACTGGTCATATTTGCGGAATTTTGTCTTTCCGCACCCACTAGCACTAGCATCACTACTTGACGACGGTATTTTCAAAAACTTATCCATTGCTACTTTTTCTAACTGTATTTGCTCGCAATACTACTCACAAAGTACACACACACAGTGTTGAGTGATCGACTCAAGAAGCCAGACTGTCGTGTCGTCTGCCGGGCACCGGCTAGCAGAGAGTGCGCGCGCAAACAGCTGTGACTGCAGTCTATTCTAGGCCCCATGAGTCATCAATGCTTTGTCCTTGTTCGTGCTACGAAGTGAGTTATCCCACTTTCTCTTATTATAAAACAATTCAAGTCCAACAATTTGTATTTATTTTTACTAGTTAATAGTATTTTTATGGATAAAACTTAGCCAATAGTGTTTTTTTTTCATTTTTGTTAATATTTAAAAATAGGGGGGTCGCCGAAATACTAGGCCTAAAAAGGTGGTCGCAGTGTCAAAAAGTTTGAGAACCCCTGGTCTATACTACAGCGGCAAATTTTTGAATATCTTGTAGACTAAAATGATTCCAAAACTCAATAGACCAGTCAGTTGAGAAATTTAACAATAATACCAAAAGTTCTGCCAACTTGGAGTAGTATTAAATATATTATTTCATATCACGTATCAAATTTGCAACCAATTTAAGGGTTCGGACCATGTTTTTCATTCAAAATTAACGTTTTTCTTTGATAAACTGACCTAAAAAATTCCAAAAGTTCTGCAAACTCAAAAGATACTTCGAAAAAATATACCGAACAGTTGTATAAATTTGCAACCTTTTACGTTGACCGGAACATGTTTATTTATAATTTTTTTAATTCGTGGTAATTTTTTCGAGCAAGATGATCTCGAAATAATTACAAAAGTATTGAAACTTGGTTTCAAATTTAGAAAACATCCATTCTGATGCATTTGCAAATTTGTAACCTTGTACGCGGTCCGGAACTTGCAATTAAAAAAATATTAAAATCCAAAAAACCCCTTTTTGCAAATTGCACAAAGTTCCGGACCGCGTACAAGGTTGCAACTTTGCGAATGCATCAGTTCTAAATTTGCAACAAAGTTCTAAAGTTTTTTCAATTATTTCGAGACCATTTTGCCCGAAAAAATTACCACGAATTAAAAAAATTATAAATAAACATGTTCCGGTCAACGTAAAAGGTTGCAAATTTATACAAGTGTTCAGTATATTTTTCCGAAGTATCTATCAAGTTTGCAGTACCTGTGGAGTTTTGCAGGTCAGTTTATCAAAGAAAAACGTTAATTTTGAATGAAAATAATGTTTCGTACCGTTAAATTGGTTGCAAATTTGATACGTGATATGAAATAATATATTTAACACGACTCCAAGTTTGCAGAACTTTTGGAATTTTTCTCACAAGCATACAGCAAAATTCAATATTATTGCAATTTTAACTATGTTCCGGACTTCGGAAAAGGTTGCAGAATTTCATAGTTTGTTTTTATCTTTTTCCCGACCCTACATTAAAGTTTGAAAACTTTTGGAAGTATTGTCCATTGATTATCTCCACTGACTGGCCTAAAATAGAATCGATCAATTGCTAACAAACTCCATAGTATTCACCCAAAGATAGCATCCTCGAGAAACTACCTCCAATGTCAAGGGAAAACTAAATAATCACAACAATCATATTGTGGTACACAAAGTTGAAGCACGGTTACTTAATGGCTCCTGATTTAAACCCAGAATAAGATGTCTGCAATGCGCCACTAACAATTCAACACCTCCTCACTTCTTGTGGTCAATAATTTTCCAACTGAATGAAATTTATCTCGAAAGATAAACCGAAGAATTTTCTCAATGTACCAGATAACAATTGTACCTAAGTTTCTTTTTAATGAACTATTATGAATTTGGAAGTTATCTTTGTGTCTTTATCTACATTTATCTAGCTCCAATCTAATGTAGGTAACTTTTCAATCACTGTTTCACACTATTCTAATATTGAAAAATGTTACTGACTCCGTGTTAATAGCCTCAGATGCAGAGACACGTTAATTAATGAAAAAAATTGAATTCACCCCTTTGGTAAGAATCAAACATCGTATTTTTCTTCTACCATAATTACTTAATTGCTCCTGATTTAAACCCAGAACGAGATATCTGCAATGCGCGACTAACAATTCAACACCTCCTCACTTCTTGTGGTCAATATTTTTCCAACTGAATGAAATTTATCTCGAAAGATGAACCGAAGAATTTTCTCAATGTACCAGATAACTATTGTACCTAAGTTTCTTTTTAATGAACTATTATGAATTTGGAAGTTATCTTTGTGTTTTTATCTACATATCTAGTTCCAATCTAATGTAACTTTTCAATCACTATTTCACACAATTCTAATATTGAAATCTGTTACTGACCCCGTGTTAATAGCCTCAGATGCAGAGACACGTTAATTAATGAAAAAAATTGAATTCACCCCTTTGGTAAGAATCAAACATCGTATTTTTCTTCTACCATAATTACTTAATTGCTCCTGATTTAAACCCAGAACGAGATATCTGCAATGCGCGACTAACAATTCAACACCTCCTCACTTCTTGTGGTCAATATTTTTCCAACTGAATGAAATTTATCTCGAAAGATGAACCGAAGAATTTTCTCAATATACCAGATAACTATTGTACTTAAGTTTCTTTTTAATGAACTATTATGAATTTGGAAGTTATCTTTGTGTCTTTATTTACATATCTAGCTCCAATCTAATGTAGGTAACTTTTCAATCACTATTTCACACTATTCTAATATTGAAATCTGTTACTGACCCCGTGTTAATAGCCTCAGATGCAGAGACGCGTTAATTAATGAAAAAAAATTGAATTTACCCTTTTGGTAAGAATCAAACATCGTATTTTTCTTCTACCATAATTACTTAATTGCTCCTGATTTAAACCCAGAATGAGATATCTGCAATGCGCGACTAACAATTCAACACCTCCTCACTTCTTGTGGTCAATATTTTTCCAACTGAATGAAATTTATCTCGAAAGATAAACCGAAGAATTTTCTCAATGTACCAGATAACTATTGTACCTAAGTTTCTTTTTAATGAACTATTATGAATTTGGAAGTTATCTTTGTGTTTTTATCTACATATCTAGTTCCAATCTAATGTAACTTTTCAATCACTATTTCACACAATTCTAATATTGAAATCTGTTACTGACCCCGTGTTAATAGCCTCAGATGCAGAGACACGTAAATTAATGAAAAAAAATTGAATTTACCCCTTTGGTAAGAATCAAACATAGTATTTTTCTTCTACCATAATTACTTAATTGCTCCTGATTTAAACCCAGAATGAGATATCTGCAATGCGCGACTAACAATTCAACACCTCCTCACTTCTTGTGGTCAATATTTTTCCAACTGAATGAAGTTTATCTCGAAAAATAAACCAAAGAATTTTCTCCATGTACCAGATAACTATTGTACTCAAGTTTCTTTTTAATGAACTATTATGAATTTGGAAGTTATCTTTGTGTCTTTATCTACATTTATCTAGCTCCAATCTAATGTAGGTAACTTTTCAATCACTGTTTCACACTATTCTAATATTGAAATCTGTTACTGACCCCGTGTTAATAGCCTCAGATGCAGGAACACGTTAATTAATGAAAAAAATTGAATTTACCCATATGGTAAGAATCAAACATCGTATTTTTCTTCTACCACATTAAAAAACTAATAATGATTTATGAGTAGCATTGCCAGAATGTGAATGAATATATGGATAACCTAGAGCCTCGAGAAAGATGTGCATGTTGCTAAAGATTACAAACACTGTTATATTTATTTTTAGAAAGTGAAATAGTTTTAAACGCGTTGAACGAATGTTGTTTGTTTCATCAATTGAGATGCAAGAAATAAATGCAAGGACAAACAGATAAATACATAATATATCGGTCATTCCCATTATGACTGAGATAATACACATAATACTCCATTTATATAAATCGCATTCATAATCATAAAAGCATTCCGAAGATCTGTAACGAAACAGAAAGAAGTTTCAACGATTATTCTTGAAGCTGATAGAACGATATTGATCTGAAACTACGAAAATGATTACCTATGTACCTATTATTCTTTCAATTTGCCTGATAGAAGGTTCAAAAGCTACAGCACTTTTAAATGAGTATTTTATTTACTCAAATAGATAAATATCTATGTTGGACCACTTTTACTTGAAATAGAAAATATTACAAAATAGGTTCAATACCATTTGGAAGAGTTTGATGTTCACAAGATGTCCTTGTGATGGATTGATGCCCTTCATTTCAAAATCCAGATGTACACTTGATTTCGGTTGACTGTACTATGAGAAAATGCACCTATAAGAAATAATTTCAAGAGAAGAGAGACACCGGAAAAAACCACTCTGGCGGAATCTGCCAGAGATGGACAAGTCCAAAAAGTTCCTTTTGGAAGTTCCAAAGGATATTTGGATTTCATAAGAACAAATTACACCTCTTCCATGGCTTCTTGACAGGATACTTTTGCCTCTAGAAGCATCTGACGATAATAGGTTTATCAGAAACTGACGATTGTAGATTATGTGCCGAGGAGAAGGAAACTCATGTTTTCCTGGTTACAGAAGGTATCGCCATTGCGAGCCAACGGAGATAATAAATAAATTTACCCATATTAATCTCCTCATTGAATTAAGGCATGAACCATCTGATTGTGTCAATTTCGTGTGCATGAACGAATCAGTGTACAACGAGTTATTGTCACTTGTATCTCCCTTGATTAAGAAGAAAGATGCAAAAATGCATATATCCTCACACGAGAGACAGATAGCTACTTTGAGATGCTTAGCTACTGGACAACCGTCCATTTTTTACTTTCCATACATGTTAGTCGTCATCTTTCACTTTCCACAAGCAAGATTCTATTTTATAAATTTCAATGAAACCACCAGGATCATCATTATTTCTTTGCGACATGTTTCAGTGTATCTAAACTGATTGTTTTATATGGTAAAACAAATAAAAGGGAAACAGCGCTAATATAAATCAAAGTTACAAAGTTTAAACCTAAAAAATGTCCATGCCAGAAGATTGTTGAAAACTGAGACCTGTTTAGGTACACCTGATAAAACCTCCACACATAGACCGGGAGATGGCGACACAAAATATTAGGTCATTTGTACAAGTATGGCGGTTCTTCAGGGGTCTGATTACGTAAAGGCAAAAAGGAAAATGATGGTCATAGCGCTGGTACCGGCGGCCCAATCGCGTGGGCGTTAATCCAACTCGTCGGATAAATAACGAGTGTCGAACGATTTGTTCCACAAAAATGCTCGTATTTTCAGATAGTCGAAAAAAAAAGAAGTATGCGGTAGCGTAATGCCATACTTCTCGGGTGTGACTTACAGCCCACCATACCGACGCGAATACATTAATTTAAATAAAACAAGTCAACCATTTGTACCAGGCTAATTTTTGCATAGCTAATCATGGTCGAGTAGCCATTCACGAAAATCACCTTGCCCTACTTTTCCGACAGTTCCCAATGGCCGCCATACCACTGCAAAGGGGTAATTTTTTTTCTCCAAACGGTTTGTACCACCCTGAAACTTTTTTTAATAGTTCTCTATATGATCATAAATAGAAGTCTGATAATGCCATATCTGTGGGAGTTGGCGAATGTGTACAATATTTTTTCAAAATCCTAAGATTTAATTCGTAATTCGAACGATTTGTACCAGTATGGCATTAATTTTTCCTGTAAGTTTGAGGTTTAGCGAATATAAATACAAAGTTTCAAACACCTAGGTGACGGCAATCTTGTCTCATAAGCAGATGTTATGTTGTATAATATTCTGCGGCTGTCACAGTCTTACGCCCCATAGTTACAGTATGGGATAATTTTTTCAGGTTGAATTTTATCCAAATGAACTGAATACAATGATGCCATACTGTAACAAATGATTTTATGTCTTGTACCTTGAAAACGTGTCGAAAAATCAGGTTTTTCAAGTATAGCGCCACTCTTTCCCTCTACTAGAAGTATGGCAAATATAATAGTGTTAACATTGTATTGTATAATTTCCAAAAATCCAAATGCCATACTGGTACAAATCGTCAAATTTTTTTTTTTTTCACATTTTAGCTCAAGTCCGACAGTCGTTCGCCCCATGGTTAAAATCTGTAATAATTTTTTTTAGGTACAATTGCATCCAAACGAAGAGAATGATATGATGCCATGGCGTAAAAAATGATTTTACAGTCGTATTTTTAAAAGGTGTCAAATAAATAAGTATTTCAAGTATGGCAGCACTTTTTCCCCCTACTAGAAGTATGGGAAAAATAATGACGGTCACATTTTGTCAAATACTTTCCAAAAATTCAAATGCAATACTGGTACAAATCGTTTGGCGAAAAAAAATTACTCCTTTGCAGTAATATGGCGGCCATTGGGAACTGTCGGAAAAGTATGGCAAGGTGATTTTCGTGAATGACTACTCGACGATGATTAGCTATGCAAAAATAAGCCTGGTACAAATGGTCGAATTATTTTATTTAAATTAATGTATTCGCGTCGGTATGGTGGGCTGTAAGTCACACCCGAGAAGTATGGCATTACGCTACCGCCTACTTCTTTTTTTTCGACCATCTGAAAATACAAGTATTTTTGTGGAGCAAATCGTTCGACACTCGTTATTTATCCGACGCGTTCGACTAACGCCCACGCGATTGGGCCGCCGGTACCAGCGCTGTGACCATCATTTTCCTTTTTGCCTTTACCTAATAATTAGACCCCTGAAGAACCGCCATACTGGTACAAATGACCTAATATTTTGTGTCACCATCTCCCGGTCTAACACACATCAAGTCTACTCGTCTGTCAGGCAGAGCTGATCGAATTTTCATCAGTTGTCAGGTCGCAGTCAGGTCGTCTGACAGGCTAGTTATTCCTGCCACATACAATCAGGTACACCTGACAGGTACGCCTGAACAGTTACTTACGATTGTCAGGTGTACCTGATAGTGAGTGGCCAGCATAAGGCCGTTTCACAGCGCAGCCCCATATTAAATAAAATAAAAAACTATACTTGAATGTATTTGTAGATTCTAATGAAGTAAACCATGTTGATCACGTGATAGATGCTTGTTGTATGAATTCGTGTTCTGTTATAAGTGCGCCTGTAAGATAAACTTACCTACCTTAGTAAACATCTATCCGTGGCGATCCCACGGTTCGCCTTGTTTAGTTCGATGGAATCTGCAAGTTGCATGTTTATAGACGTTTTCTACTATAATATGAATTATATTCTGATGTCTTCATCCGATGTAATTACCGCCAATATCTCTTAGTTATCGGTACTTGTATCCAAGGTTTAAACTTGTATTGACTCAGAATCAGGTTCAATATATGTGTATGAGGCTGTACAACTGTCTTCCTCGTTCCTGCCAATATATCTCACAGGAGCAGCATTTCAGACGGAGCGTTTTGAAGTTCGTGGTTCAGATGGAGCCTTATACTCTGGATGAGTATTAAAATGCATGCGCATCATGATATTACTGTTTCTTTACTTATTTAGTTACACTGTTTCTTTACTTATTTAGTTACACTGTTACACTGTTACTTATTTAGTTACACTGTTTTACGCTTCATAGCTGCCTTGTCTTGTTTGTGCTGTTTTTACAAATTTAAGTAGATGATTTTTATTAAGTATGACTTTCTTCATTCGTGTATTTTTTATAGTGTAGTTTGTAGTTTTCATTGATAATCTATGTTTTTGTTCAAACACCTATTGTTGATGGATTCAATTGTGTTTTATTAAATATTGATACAAATCTTTCATTGCCTTTATTTGAAAATGTAATTTTATTGTTGGCGTTTAAATATCTGTCTATCTGTCTATCTATCTATCTATCTATCTATCTATCTATCTATCTATCTATCTATCTATCTATCTATCTATCTATCTATCTATCTATCTATCTATCTATCTATCTATCTATCTATCTATCTATCTATCTATCTATCTATCTATCTATCTATCTATCTATCTATCTATCTATCTATCTATCTATCTATCTATCTATCTATCTATCTATCTATCTATCTATCTATCTATCTATCTATCTATCTATCTATCTATCTATCTATCTATCTATCTATCTATCTATCTATCTATCTATCTATCTATCTATCTATCTATCTATCTATCTATATATCTATCTATCTATCTATCTATCTATCTATCTATCTATCTATCTATCTATCTATCTATCTATCTATCTATCTATCTATCTATCTATCTATCTATCTATCTATCTATCTATCTATCTATCTACTATCTATCTATCTATCTATCTATCTATCTATCTATCTATCTATCTATCTATCTATCTATCTATCTATCTATCTATCTATCTATCTATCTATATCTATCTTATCTATCTATCTATCTATCTATCTATCTATCTATCTATCTATCTATCTATCTATCTATTCTATCTATCTATCTATCTATCTATCTATCTATCTATTCTATCTATCTATCTATCTATCTATCTATCTATCTAATCTATCTATCTATCTATCTATCTATCTATCTATCTATCTATCTATCTATTCTATCTATCTATCTATCTATCTATCTATCTATCATATCTATCTATCTATCTATCTATCTATCTATCTATCTATTCTATCTATCTATCTATCTATCTATCTATGCTATCTATCTATCTATCTATCTATCTATCTATCTATCTATCTATCTATCTTTCTATTTATCTCTCTATTTATCTATCTATCTATCTATCTATCTATCTTACTATCTATCTTTCTATCTATCTATCTATCTATCTATCTATCTATCTATCTATCTATCTATCTATCTATCTATCTATCTATCTATCTATCTATCTATCTATCTATCTATCTATCTATCTATCTATCTATCTATCTATCTATCTATCTATCTATCTATCTATCTATCTATCTATCTATCTATCTATCTATCTATCTATCTATTTATATATCTTTCTCTCTATCTTATCTATCTATCTCTTCTATCTATCTATCTATCTATCTATCTATCTATCTATCTATCTATCTATCTTATCTATCTATCTATCTATCTATCTATCTATCTATCTATCTATCTATCTATCTATCTATCTATCTAATCTAACTATCTATCTATCTTTCTATCTATCTTTCTTTCTATCTATCTATCTATCACTCTATCTATCTATCTATCTATCTATCTATCTATCTATCTATCTATCTATCTATCTATCTATCTATCTACTATCTATCTATCTATCTATCTATCTATCTATCTATCTATCTATCTATCTATCTATCTATCTATCTATCTATCTATCTATCTATCTATCTATCTATCTATCTATCTATCTATCTATCTATCTATCTATCTATCTATCTATCTATCTATCTATCTATCTATCTATCTATCTATCTATCTATCTATCTATCTATCTATCTATTTTTTTATCTATCTATCTATCTATCTATCTTTCTATCTATCTATCTATCTATCTATCTATCTATCTATCTATCTATCTATCTATCTATCTATCTATCTATCTATCTATCTATCTATCTATCTATCTATCTATCTATCTATCTATCTATCTATCTATCTATCTATCTATCTATCTATCTATCTATCTATCTATCTATCTATCTATCTATCTATCTATCTATCTATCTATATCTGTTTTATTGCTCAAATATATACATTTGAATGATGTTTTTAAACTGTCAAATATAAAGCACATTTTCTTAATTTCAGCTCCTATCTTTATCTCCAGGAAGTCTGTTCTTCTATCTTTGGAGAGACCCACCTTACAAAATCTACATAAATTTGTACCTCTTCACCGTAACGAACCAGGAGAAATTCACCAATGGGGAAGAGAAACTCACATTGAAGGAAATGGGACCCTATTGCTTTCAGTAAGTTATTTTTCAGCTTATGGTGTTTCCAATAACTTGAAATAATGAGCTCTACAAAATTAATTTGCTCTTTTTTATTACTTAATTTTTTTACACAAGAAGTATCAAATTTTTAAGAGCTAGAAATTTTCTTCCTTTATTATTTTCAAAATTCATATAGGAGGACTGTACATATTTTGATTATGTATATATATATATATATATATATATATATATATATATATATATATATATATATATATATATATATATATATATATATATAGAAAACAGAATTCTTCGTGTTATCGCTACACGTTCGTGGCAATAAAATGAAGTGAACTAGGACATTTATTCGAAACTAATCAAACAAACCTCCTGGCGGAGCTGGCTATACGAGTTCACGAAACATCGAAATGCCTTCACACACCTTGGACACACAATGGAAATGATAGACAGTCTGTTTCGCCCTTATTCGAGGCTCATCAGTATCATCCATCCATCGAAAGTGATAACCAACCAAATATTTCGAACGACGTTATATTTTCCTTCCAGTGACTATATGGCATATAAATATGACACAGCGCCACCAGTCGGAAACAAATGAACCACATCTTACAGATAGATGAAAACATTTCGGCAACGAGAACTCGTACATCCTGACACCCGAAGGTGGTTACTATATTCGCTAAGCAAGAGTAATTATATGCCATATAGTCACTGGAAGGAAAATATAACGTCGTTAGAAATATTTGGTCGGTTATCACTTTCGATGGATGGATGATACTGATGAGCCCCAAATAAGGGCGAAACAGACTGTCTATCATTTCCATTGATTGTGATGAACAACTTAATGTTTCTAACATACACCGTCCAAGGTGTGTGGAGGCATTTCGATGTTTCGTGAACTCGTATAACAAGCTCCGCTAGGAGGTTTGTTTGATTAGTTTCGAATAAATGTCCTAGTTCACTTCATTTCATTGTCACGAACGTGTATCGATAACACGAAGAATTCTGTTTCCTATATATATATATATATATATATATATATATATATATATATATATATATATATATATATATATATATATATATATATATATATATATATATATCTATTCATATGAAGTTAAATGAACTACAAGGTTAATTATCTTACCATGTTAAAACCAACTCAGATAATTATTCCTTAGAGAAATATCCCCTTACGTCATAATTTTTTTCGACAAAATATTTGTCAGTAATCACTTGAGTTGGTTTAAAACTCTAACAATTTGATAAGCGATAATGAGATCAGTTTTCTAATCATTCTAGTAGACGTTTACTGTTTTCTCTTGAAATTTGTCAAACTCAAACACCATAATTTAAAAAAAAATGAAATCTCCCATATGTATGTCTGAATACGTAAGATATTGTTTGTGGAATTCCAGCAAAAAATTCTTCATCGAACGTCCTATTTATTGATATTTTTCGACTGTCCTATTTGTTCAACTGCATGTTCGTTCAAAAATATTGAAACTTTTGAATGCACTAACATAATTGTAATTTTGTTCATTTCTTTGTGATGCTGTAATTGCATAATTCCGTTTTAAATATTTCGCTACCGATAATTAATCAAATTCGTGGCTACCGCTATCCTCTTAAAAATCATAATAATTATCTTTATAATAAATTTGAGTCAAACTAACCGCAACATTTAACACATATATATGTATATAACAGCCCTCATTAAGTATAAATATCATTTGTATTTAATGATTCACGTGTGATTGACCTCCGGTGTTTATAATAAATCTGAGGAACATATTTATGATGTCTCTTTATCTCTCTCAAACACAGAGACACTCATAGACACACACAATTTCGGAGATGAAAAAAATATTCGACACTGATTCAATTATTCTTTATTATAATGTTAAAATCATGATGAACGGTATAACGATAATTGCTACGGTTAATTACGATAACGAACTGAAAACTGTCGAATCTTGTTAATATTAATATTGAACGTTTTTCACACCTTCAGTGTGACCAAATGACAGCTGGTAAATTCAATTTAAGGGCCAAAAGTTTCACTTAAAATTCTGAACTTTTTAATTTAAAGTTTTTCATACTTACAACTCTCACCTGTGAAAATCTTGAAACTAAACGTTCTTACAAAAATTTCACAGAAATTACATGTAATTGATTATTTTAGTATGGAAATCGCTGGTCAAGAACCGGCTTTGCGATACTCTGGTCATACCCTCACACTTTCACACCTTCACTCACACCGGTCCGATCAGACTTCCTCATACCCCCATCCCCTGGGCACAGAGTGATGGACCATCCAACGGAATTTACAACTGGGGAGCTATTTGGGGCTGAAATTTCATAATTTTTTTTTCAATCTCGGGCTTCTTTATACACCCTAAGGACTATGGTCAGGTACTCTTTTACTACCCCCAGGGCAATTATCTTTAGAAAGGGGGTTCGTCATGTTTTAGATATAAGTAGTTTGGAACCGGCTTTCACATACTATTCTCATACAATTAATATACAAAATAGGTTCTTAATTGTTTGATTTAAGAAGTTGATGAATTTTAGACTAATCGAAAAGTCAGAAACTACTTAGATTTTATATAATTTTTTCAATATATTTTTAAATATAGAAATTTTGACGCGTTCAAAAGTTCAGATAGCAAATGTTAGAAGGGTAAGTTGATTCTCTCCTTTGGTTTATATAATATGAGGGTTAAGAAAATTATCACATATAGCCATTTGTATCAAATTTCAATCCGGTGCCTTATAAATAGAAAAATACAAAAAAAATTCATCTTTTTATTTCATATCACAATAGTGTAACTTGAAAGGGGAGAGGAATTGAAAAAATATATATTTTACCTAGCGTGTGATACATCATTTTGAAGAAATGTTTTGTAGATTCACAGAAGAAAATAAAATATGGCATGTTCCATAAGAAAAATATCAAGTTTGTGTTATATCGCAAAAACTATATGTAATTTGACATGTTGGTTTTCAGTGGTGAATTGGTCTTTAAGAAAACTGAAAAAAGACCTCTGTGGAAAAATCAAACATTTTGATAATAAAAAGATATGGCGAATTTTGAAAATTCGTCTGCAGCTTGGAAAGGACTTGACGCATCAAAAAGCGGTTTTCATATTTAATATTGTCTAAAAAATCCAGCCCTACACATCCAAATCCCATCGAAATTGGCCCACTCTACACATGTATATTTATATTTATATAGATATATATATATATATATATATATATATATATATATAATATATATATATATATATATATAAATATATATATATATATATATATATATATATATATATATATATATATATAGTTATGTATATATACATATATATATATATATATATATATATATATATATATATATATATATATATATATATATATATATATATATATATATATATATATATATATATATATATATATATATATATATATATATTGTATATACATTTTTCTCAGAAAAGTGAGAAATTGTTAATCAAAAAAAATTGTTTTAGAGAAATACTATTACCCGATCGGTACCACCCGATTGGTACCATCTACTTCATTCCAGCTCAGGACGTGCCTTTTCGCACCCTGCACTTCCAAATCCCATCGTACATATATACAGGGTGTCGCACCGGGAACTGAATCGATCGATATAGAACAAAGTACAGATCAGAAAATTTTGAAAATTTAGATGATTACTAATGTCGGTGTGGCCAATCCAACCAAAATATTTACAAGCACCTGGCACTTCCGCTTATACCGGAAGTCGATACCAACTTGCTTATTTCAAATGGAACACCCTATATATTTTAGGGTTTTCGAAAAGAGCATAAAATTCTGAGTCGAAAATGTGAAATATACCTTATGCCTAAACCTAGCCGTTTCAGAGATATTTGACATTTTATAGAAAATTTGACAGCTGCAACGGTTTACAAGAACCGGTATAACTTTCTTCCTGTAAAAGATACTAATTTGCTTCTTGTCACATGAAAATAACACAAGAAGAACTACGTTCTACAACTGAAATTAATTCAATAATATCATACCAAGTGTTCCGTTTTTTGCGTTACATTTCGTCAACTTCGAACCGCGAAAACTTGTTTAAGTCAAATGGAACACCCTGTATTTTTTCACGTCAAGGTGTGTAAAATTGAATTCCCTTTGTTCTGATATTAGCATTGTGGGGGTTAAGGTTACAACTTTTTGAAATATTTGTGATTTTATTAGAAATTCATGAATAGTTGTAATCATTTCATTAAAATAGCCATGATTAGAAACAATCAGTCATTATCTTATGTCAAATAATGCCAGCACGTTCAAATTATACCCACGAAGTCCTTTTAAATTTGTTCATTATTTATGGAAAATGTAATAAAGTAATATATATTTTATTTGGGGAACTATTATAAATAAAGTTTATGAGAGTCCATTAACGACTATTGAAGATTGTATGCTGAGAGTAAGAAATGCCTTTCAAAACATATCTCAGGATTCAATTAGAAGAGCTACCCATGAGGAACTAATCCGAAGGTGCGAAAAATGTGTCGAAGTTCGAGGGCGGAATTTTGAGCATTTATTAAATTGAAATGAAATGATATTTCGAATTGATCTTATCTCTGCTATTTTAGTTCATGCCATATCTTCAATTCGATTAATACGAATGTTACAGTGTTAGTGTTATATTCCGTTTTTCTGAATATCGAGTAGCAAATGTGCTGCAAGTTCTTGATATTACTTTATTACAATCTCCATAAATAATAAACAAATTTAAAAAGCCTTCGTGGGTATAATTTAAACGTGCTGGCATTTTTTGACATAAGATAATGACTGATTGTTTCTAATCATTGCTATTTTAATGAAATGATTACAACTATTCATGAATTTCTAATAAAATCATAAATATTTCAAAAAGTTGTAACCTTAACCCCCACAATGCTAATATCAGAACAAAGGGAATTCAATTTAACACACCTTGACGTGAAAAAATACAGGGTGTTCCATTTGACTTAAACAAGTTTTCGCGGTTCGAAGTTGACGAAATGTAACGCAAAAAACGGATCACTTGGTATGATATTATTGAATTAATTTCAGTTGTAGAACGTAGTTCTTCTTGTGTTATTTTCATGTGACATGAAGCAAATTAGTATCTTTTACAGGAAGAAAGTTATACCGCTTCTTGTAAATCGTTGCAGCTGTCAAATTTTCTATAAAATGTCAAATATCTCTGAAACGGCTAGGTTTAGGCATAAGGTATATTTGACATTTTCGACTCAGAATTTTATGCTCTTTTCGAAAACCCTAAAATATATAGGGTGTTCCATTTGAAATAAGCAAGTTGGTATCGACTTCCGGTATAAGCGGAAGTGCCAGGTGCTTGTAAATATTTTGGTTGGATTGGCCACACCGACATTAGTAATCATCTAAATTTTCAAAATTTTCTGATCTGTACTTTGTTCTATATCGATCGATTCATTTCCCGGTGCGACACCCTGTATATATATATATATACAATCAGGATAATAATATTTGGGTATAGCAGCAAGCAAAACGTGTACTCTTATAACACTATATTTCCGATATTTCGACAATGATTATTGTCATCTTCAGGGAAGCTACAACATAAGCACAAAAGAAAATCAAAAGTTGCTCCATAACGGTCAACCGTAACACTACTCACTGTGTCTTTGAGAATGATTGGAAAAGATGTAAAAATCGAGATACAGCATTATTGATTTCTATAAAACATTATTGATCGAGAAACACACAATGTGATGTCATCAACTAACATAAGTTAAATGGTCACAATAAAAGAAACCACAATTAATTTAGAGGAAATAAATATCGTTGAAGTTAAGTTAAGTTGAAAATTTAAAGAATATAATTATCTACTTCGTCGTTACATATTGACTGAAAAAGAGACGCGACCAGCCATCTTGATCAAGAAAGTAAACATATAGGCAGCATCCAACAAGAAAACTCTAATGTGAAAACATGATAATTAAGGTTCACAGATTGGTCACTGCTAACAAATAAAACAGCCAGAAGTATAAATGACTCAGAAAAGGAAAGGCAACTCTTCTCTCACTGGACATTTCTCAAATGGATGTTTTTATCTAAAACATGGATGGATGCAACTTTTGATTTTCTTTTGTGCTTATGTTGTAGCTTTCCTGAAGATGACAATAATCATTGTCGAAATATAGTGTTATAAGAGTACACGTTTGCTTGCTGCTATACCCAAATATTATTATCCTAATTGCATCCTAACTAGTCAGCAAAGACTACCCTTCTTCTATATATATATATATATATATATATATATATATATATATATATATATATATATATATATATATATATATATATATATTTTTTTTAGAAAAGTGAGAATTCTGTTAATCAAAGTAAACTTTGTTTCAGAGAAATACTATTACATACTAATACAACATTCCACCCGAATGGTACCATCTCCTTCATTCCAGTCAGACATTTGAAGTTTATTCCAGAGAGATCGGCTGGTGACCCAAATGTTGACAGACTCATCTCACCCAATGTGCCACTAGTGGTAAGTTAAAAAAATAACTACATTAGTTAAAGTTTATAATTTATTTGAGAAGTTTTGGTTATGAAACGATAAAGAGTAAATGAGAAAGAAGTCTTCTTCTTGTGAGATAAATAAAGTAAATTGAATTCGTTCTAATTTTCAAACAGTTTGGTTTTTTGATTAAACGATTTTTACGGAAAAATAAATCAATCTTAAAATATGACAGGACGTATAAATCTTCTCATAATAATAACAAAAACACGTTCTAATCTCAAGTAAATGTGAAAATAGAAAATATCAATTAGTAAGAATGAACGTCAATATTTATATAACAATTTAGATGAATGAAATGATGCACATTCATTCCTTATATTAATTCACAGAGGTGACGTTAGTTTGAAGAAGTGCATAGGTAAAGATCTTCAACTTGTATCTATTAATGCTCTTACTTTAAAAATAACTGAACATTTTGAAAAAACATCATTCTTAGTTTGACTACATAATTTATCTGAAGAAGCACTTTTCCGTATTATTTTACAAGAAATTCATCATTTTCCTGTTGAAAAATTGATTTTTATTTCAAGCAAATGATACTTCCTGAGTTCACTTGATAAAATTTATATTTTGTCAGATTTCCTATCCGTTATTTTATCTTCATATTTGAGTATCTTGAAATTGAATATTTTGATGAATTCGATGGACGATGAATCAACTCTGTGGTAGTTCATATTTATATTAAAAATTAAATAATGGTACCGCTATGTGGATGATATCTTGGTTGGATTCAATGGGACAGACCGACATATTAAATTATACCTAACATATCAAAATTCAATACATGATAAGATCAAGTTCACAGTAGAAACAGAACAAAATAATTCGTTAAATTTTCTCGACCTAACAATATCGAAACAATAGGATAAATTTTCATATAGAATATTCAGGAAACCTACTTTCTCAGACGCCATCATAAGTTATAATTCTTTCGGTCCAATTAGCCATCGACTCGCGGCTCTTAACTCAATGATTCATAGGGCTTTTTTGGTTCCTTTATCAAAACAAGACCTTATGGTAGAACTTGACGTGATTCGCGCGATAGGTATTAACAATGATTTTCCAATAAAAATAATAAATAGTTTAATTTCGAAAAAAGAGAAACATTTTATCAATTTGAAATTATATGGACCATACTGCAATAACAAAAATGTACAAAAGTTTGTGAGCATCCCTTATACGCACATCCTCTCTTCGAAGATCATTCAATTCTTTAAAAATAATAATCTGAATACTGCTTTTTCGAGTCACAGCAGATTGGATAGAATGATTTTTAATAACAAAATGTCAAAAGTCGATCCAATGAAGAGAACAGGAATTTATAGAATGGACTGTGAAGAATGTAATTCAACATATATAGGTCAGACCGGGAGATGTTTTGAAACCAGGCTAAAAGAACATCTAAAAAATGGACAATCAGCATTTAGGGAACATCTAGAGTCAAAAAAACATAACATCTCATCCTCTTTCAAACCAAAAATTCTTAATTACTGTGATAAAGGTATGATAATGAACTTCCTGGAAGCCATGGAAATAAACAAGATCCAAAAATCCCATAATTACATTCTTCTCAATGACCAGTTAGACTTAAACCACTCCCCACTGTTAAATCTCTGATAACTTGGACCCATCGTTTACTTTTTACCACCCCCAGGTACCGAACCGAAATACTTATATTTTCAAGCGATGTCTTTGCAATTATGTATTCAGTCTTGATAATGCTGTAACAGGCGAAACTAGTCGAATAAAAAGTTATTTTCATTTTGTGGTTTTTAGACGAGTTGTTTTCTTAATATTTAATTTTTAATATTGAATATTTTGGTTGATTGGTTTCTCGTTTTATCTCATTTACATATTTTTTTTAGTCAAATTTGATTATTTTAGTTCTGGCTTCTATCTTAACCTAGGGATATTAAATTTATGATCTAGTCACCCGTTCCTTGCATTTCTTCGAATGATTTATTTCAAAAGTATATGTTTAAGAATTGAAATTCTGAGTTTAGTGATTTTCACATATAATAAAATAACAACAGTTACACAACGCGTTTCGCTGACCTACAGATTCTTCAGGTGCGAATTTCAAACTAAAACATATATATTCTAAGATCAAACTAGGGGAGAGCGGGTACAAAAGTAACGGCGGGTCGAAAGTAACAAATGCTCTGTAGGTTTAGAGAATTGTCAAAACAGTACTTAGCTGCTGTCAGGTGATAGCCAGTGGGCGCCACCGTTGCATTCAATCGCCGCTCGCGCCACACACTGTTAGATCGTGTGAGAGGACGCTACGTGATTTCAGGAATCAAAAGTAAATTTTTTGACGTTTACTTATTTAATGTTTATGTAGTATTAAAGGGATGATATTAATCTGAATATTTGCATATTGATACTCGATTAGGTTGATTTCACAGTGCTTAAATTCGTTTTTGTCTAGCATGTTCCGTTTCAAGGTTATCTTTCATGTTCTAACAAAAATGCTGTAGGGTACAAAAGTAACGCAGTCCTATGGGTACATAAGTAACATGTTACTTTTGTCCCCGTATTGATTTACTCTAAGTAAACTTTTTATGTGTGTGTGTTTATTTCAACAAAATGCCGCGACAACGCATAATAACCACCGCACGAATAACAACTAACATGAAAGTTTATCGAAAAGCGGCTGAAGAGCGTTTTAATGATGGTGAAAAAATTAGAGCCATGACAAAAAAAAATTGAATGTCTGCCATGTTACATTGCATAGATATATATAAAAACAATTTAAGCTAGAAATACTAGCGCAGTTGTAGACAAGGAAAATAAATTTGACGACGAAGATTGCTTCTACCTCGTTTGTTTAGAAAATTTCAGCAATAGTCGACTGAATGAGCAAAGTTTACATTGTTTCGAATGCAAAATGTGGTCTCATAGGTACTGAATACGTCAATGAATAATGTGTGCCATAATTGCGAGTCTGAATAGAGAAGACTGACACTGAATTTTCCAATAAATATTTGTTTGATTAAATATGTCATATCATATTCATTACAAGCCCCTTTTCCCTGTTACTTTCGACCCACAACGTGTTACTTTCGGCCCGCCAACGTGGTCGAAAGTAACAAATGACAAATTTTTTTAAAGTTTCTGTGATTCATGTAAAACACACAATTATAAGGTAATTTAAGATGCAAATGTATAGAACATGAACGGAAATTATATATGGCTATATCAATTTCACCGAAATAATAACACCTAACGAGAAACCAAGGCGAAAGTACAAAATGTTACTTTTGTACCCGATCTCCCCTACCTTTATTCATTGAAAAAGTTAAGAAGGGGAAGCTGTTCACATACAATTGGTTGTTAAGTTACTTCTGGAAATTTTTGTGCCTATTAATTTCTAAAGTTTCCATAAGATTTAATTTTGAACCTTTTGTTCCGAGATGTAGAATTTCGAAGTCCGAATTGAAGTCATGTTACTCTTTCATTTAATGTCTAGCATATATTGAATCTACGTTGTGATTTATGTAACTTCGCCTGTGTTCAGTAATCCTTTTTTTGAAATTTCTATGTGTCCGTCCTACATGTATTTCATCGCAATTCCCGCATTTAAGTTTATAAACTCCTTTACTGAGCTTATCTTTTTTTGACTTGTTTTTTATATATTTTCCTAGACTATTTCTTATTCTGAATGTTAAATTGAAATCTAGATTACAGAATAAGGATTGTAACTTGTTGGAAGCTTTGCCGAAATAAGTTAAACTATTATATTCAATTCCTTCTGATTTGATCAATGTGAATAATTGTGAAATTGCCATTTCATGATATCTTATTATTACCCCGAGGCGAAGCTAAAGGGGTTATAGGCTCACGACAAAAAGATGGGATCTGACCCGATTTTAAAAATTCCATCAGATATCGATGAAACACATATGATTTCATTAGGGAATTCTAATTCCCAATTTTTTCCAACGAGGAATAAAAAAATATAGCGTTTTTACCCCGAGGCGAAGCTAAAGTTTCAAGAAAAAAAGTTGGGATCTGGTCCGATTTTGAAAATTCCAACGGATATCGATAAAATACATATGATTTCATGAGAGAAGTTTTGTTCCCAATTTTTTTTCCAACGAAGAATAAAAAATTATAGCGTTTTTTAGATAGGCATTACGACATGCGCATGCGCCAAGGTCGATATGTACGAAGTCCTACAAAACATGCGTCGAAGTGCTCCGTGTGCCACGGTAACCAAGCGACGTTGATAGCTTGAGCTTGGTTCTACGTCTGTGTCTGCTTCCCATCTTATCAATTTGATTCATAATTTGCAGCAAAATGAGCCGAAATAGGATATTCAAATTCGACAGTCAATCAATGAATTTTTTTGCTAAATTTTCACGGATTTTATTCGTAATATCGAATTATTAATACATTTATTGCAATTTTTCTTCATTTCAGTCGTAAAATCGACTTTCATTGTTATTTAATTTACATAATACATTCAAAAAATATTGACGTGCACATGCGCCGAGGGGTTTTATCATTCCTAGTGCTACGCAGTAGGGTGTCCTTCATTTTTATTTTGTCTATTACGTTTGGATCATATCCATTATTGACTGCTATCTGCTTGATTATTTTAAGTTCTTTGTTGAAATTTTCTTGATAAAGTGGTATATTGAAGAGGCGAAGTATAATTCTATTACAATCTGCTAATTTGTGTTGAAATGGATGATTAGACGTATTGTATATTGTGATGTCGGTATATGAAGGTTTATGATATATTGAAAAATTCATGTTTGTAACGTCCTCATCAATGAAAATGTTAAAATTATATCAAATGTGTTTCTTCGAAAAATTTATCTGATACAAATATTCAAGAATAACACTTCTACCGAATGGTAACATGCAACTCGATAACTTCTCGAATAAATGGGTTATATGTTTCACATATACACCAGGAATCTATGTTGAAGACCTACTTTCGAGCGACTTCACGAGAGAAACATTAGTTCCTGTCCATAGTTAACTATCTATGTCATCAATAAAATTTTTAATTATTATTTCGACTCAACGAAATAAACAATTTAAATATTTCTGCGAATCTTCTACCTGTCCATAAATGACTTCATCTCTTGAAGATGTTTTTCAACCGGCGGCAAAAGATAGGATCTTTCATATAAAGAAACTTCATTGGAGCATCCCTTGTTAAGATACAGCCCCTTAAAGGTAGTACATAAAATTTGTATAACAATTTTTTTCACAAGCACTAAAAAAGTAACAATATTGAAATTAATTAGTTTTGTTTACTACCCTTCAATCATTCAATGCAGATACTAACTACAAAATAACAATAAATCCAGTTGGCATTTATGACGACGTATCCCTGTAGTTGTTCGTAAAATAATTTTTTGCTGCGAACTGGTTTATTTTGGGCAAAAAACCCACGAGAAATTTTTTTATAGAATGAAACAGGCTATCGGAAATAAATTTTTAAATGTTAAACAAATGATAAGACAAAAAGTTACATTAGAAATAATTTTTAGGGGTTGCGGTTTCCACCCCTTACAACCATGGGGTAAACTAAATAAATTACTGGCTAAGTGTTATTTTGGTAGTAGAAAACGTCAGGTTAATTTCAATATTGTAACTTTTTTAGTGCTTGTGAAAAAACTTGTTATACAAATTTTATGTACCCCCTTTAAGGGGCTGTATCTTAACAAGGGATGCTCCAATGAAGTTTCTTTATATGAAAGATCCTATCTTTTTTTCGATGAGGAATCACCTCCTTGAATGTTTTATACTTATTTTGTTACACCCTGTATATATATATATATTATATAATATATGTCTATAATATATTTCTATATATATATATAAATATATATATATATATATATATATATATATATATATATATATATATATATATATATATATATATATATATATATATATATATATATATAGATATATGAAACAAGCAGAATTAACGGTCCAGCCCGCATATGTCGAAGCAGCCGTTGAGACGTGTTTCGGACTCTTTGGTCCTCATCAGAAGGGCGTAGCCAAGTATGCGATGTTTCAATTCCAGGTTTTCCATCGCATACTTGGCTACGCCGTTCTGATGAGGACCAAAGAGTCCGAAACACGTGTCAACGGCTGCTTCGACATATGCGGGCTGGACCGTTAATTCTGCTTGTTTCATATACTATTTCCCCGCGATAAATTTCCTCTTTGTATATATATATATATATATATATATATATATATATATATATTTTTTTTTTTTTTCGGTACTTATTGGCGTCTCCAGTTCGATCCCATCGAACCAAATGAGTTTAAATTTGGTATCTGGGATTGTTTTTGAGGCAGAACAAAACTTTTAATTTGATTAATGAATTTAGGTGAATTTATTCAACCGCCGCCCCTTTTGAGTAGATATCTCTTGCTTTTTCGTATCTTTTAAAAATTTCCTCACCTCCACAAATTCTGCAGGTTGAGTATGAAGTTTGGGATTCGGTACGTGGATTGAGCTCGTAATGAAATATAAGCCTCGATGCAGGGCCGGATTAACCCTGTCCGGGCCCCTAGGAAACAGCCCTGTCCGGGTCTTTTCAAGTTGATAAAGGGATGTAAGTAACTTCCAGATGATCGACTCCAGGTATCTTGTTACTTCAAAGTCTTATGTGATATTGCAACATCCTGGTTACTTTGACTTGGTGCTGCAGCATCACCTTACCTAACTCGTTAGCTTTATTGAAATGGTCTTAATGAATAGGCTATAGATCAGTGATGAATGATGATCCAGGTTGCATGATGGGTTAGGAAAGAGAAATGAGACGGGACGCGGTTATTTTCAATTTAATCTTGTTAAACTCAATAAAATACAATGAACGAAAGAAAACAGTCTTGTTAAGAACAAATTGGAGAAAGACAACTTCCAAGATATTTATTGGTATTGTACATTACAGTATGTTTAAATATTAACTTTTCTAACTTTTTTTGAAACAAAATAGTTTAAAACATCTTGGAAGTTGACCCTTTCTAATACATTATTTTCAATGGTCATTATCGTCAATGAATTCAAACGGTTCTGAGACATTGTTGAACGAAGACAGTTTATCAGTTCTACTACTCGATACTAGATGGTTCTGTATGTATGAATTATTTCATCAATTGACAACATGCGTCGAAAGAGAGCAATAATATTGTTGAGGAATTTCATACAAATTTTCAAATGAAACTTTCATTTGATGAATTTTTTTTTCTTGGTGCGTGTACGGCCCCCAGTCGATGCGGGGCCCCTAGGCAGTCGCCTACTTTGCCTAATGGTTAATCCGGCCCTGCCTGGATGGGTTTCAACTATTTTCCTCAACTTCGTTGCACTTCGCGGAGAATATTCTGTTCGAATAGCATCTCGACCTGCATCGCCATCTGTACGCGACGATGCTCTTCACGTATATCTTTTGAATAAAATCAATTGTTTTCTAATCTATTAGTGTGATATTGAAGCGTGATTTTTCGGTACTCGATGAAATTCTTCGTTTTTTTTTAACAAAATAAATCATTTTCTGATTTTTACTTTGTAACCAACCTCCCTTTTGAAAGATATTTATGCCCTAGCTAGCAGGGAAATTGGTTAAACATATTAGGGTTCTGATTTGTTCACAGTAATAATAACAAGGTAAAATGAAAGGTATTTACTGTTTTCTTTTACATAAGACTTATCTTCTTTTTTTTATTATATAATTTTCCATCAACGTTTGAGATTCTTTAGGTGGATTGTACTCTTGACTTCTGCCCTATCTTGGTCCCAAGTTCTTGGTAGCTCCAGCTGTGGGTTGCCAAGGTGGATGTTAGTCCCAGACAAGGTGGTTTCTTTTGTAAACTCCAAACAAGGTGAATTTCAAACTTCATATAACGTGGCTTTTAGCTGTAACCAAGGTGGCGTCTATCAGACGCCACAGATACTTAATAAATTTTAATAAACTTTAACAAACTATTCGTCTAATAGATATTGATTATAATTTTAACAATTAATGCACTGGTCTCTTCAACAACCATTTGCTAAAAGAGAACGATCTTGTACCTGTTAATTCGACGCTATCTCGATTTATCGTAACACGCAGGTCACTAATCATAGAGGGAACAAAAGTGAAGCGTGGAATCACGGTACTCCGATTCGGAATTCAGTGGCGGCGGTTCATCGGGGAATTGACACGTTACAACTTTAGTTTGCTATTGAAGCGTGGGTTTTCAATCAATTATTCAATCTGTTCGAATCGTATTTCGACACGATGAACTTCGTACGAAAACTACGACCGAGCTCTGCTTCATCATTTTTTTTTAAACCTTAGAGTGATGTTTTGTTTCAGTATAAATATTTTTGTATGGATATTGATTATCCAATTGAATAATTCATTACTTTATAATGATCAAGGATACTTGGGTTATTCCTGTCTATTTTTCGAAATTTTATACATGATACCAAAAAATCCACAAATTTATGTATAATTTAATAAAAACTGAATCAGAATTTCAAATATTTGTTTATTTCGCCGAATAATAATTATAAAATCAAGATGTTTTCTGCAAAATTCTTCAGTTTAAACTGAAAGATAGATTTCTGAATGAATTATTCAAAAGCTACATATATACTACGGAAGTTCACCTTTTTTGTGTGGAGCGGTTAATGATGCAAATAACTAAAAAAAGTTGACTTTCCTACGTCAATAGTTTTTGAATTTTCAGAAATACTCTCGTAGTATTATTCGGAATCCGGTTTCCTGACTACTACTCGAGAAGGTTGTAGTTACTATATCAATAAAAAAAACTTGATTTAGAAGAGAAGATTTTTTTATCGAAGCATAAATTAAATTGATCTGAGATTAAAGCTGATACATGTAAAAATAAACGAATTCTTTTTTATAATCATCATGGAAATTTGAATAATGCGAATTAATTATTATATTTTGGCTCTGGGGTGTTAATATTTGTCAATTTTCAATCACTACCGGTATAATTAAATGAATCCCTCTGTGTCTACTGTAGCCATGAAATGGATAATCGAATTCATTTTTCTAAATTGAACCATTTTGTTGATGTATCTTCCAATTAATTGAATAGCTGTGTCAAATATAATCAGAAGCATTATTTAACAAAAAAATACGTTTTCGTAATCCCATATTGTTATTTTGATTTAACGGTATTCAGATGACAATTGAAAAGTCAGTGTTAACGGCCGCCGGCCGTTATAATTTCATAACGTTATGAAATCACTTGTTCAAATATTTATTTCAAAACATCATTCTGCTTACAATAACAACATTGAAATCTTGGTCCACAGCGAGTTGGGAGAATAAACCTCTGATTTTCAATTCGCATAGGCTAATAATACATCTTCATTGACCACCTTTACATTTTTGCTTTTACGCCACATTTCAAAATTTTCATATTCTTTTTGATATCGCTCTTGAGTTATTTTCGGCAGTTAATCAACACTCGCTGCACTGCACATGATTCTCCCAATACTTCTGAAGGAATTTGATTTTGTTCCTCAATTTCATCAATTTTATCCATGGTTGTCGTTAAAGCGTACTTGAGAACACAAAAAACTGACGTTGTTTATAAAACTGTCAAACTGTGCCATGACAACAGAGTGCACGACGTTGGGATTTTTTTTTAGAATTGCGAGGTACGGGGTTTTTTCTTTCTTCGGAATCAAAATATAATCTTTCAACGGGGTTACGAAAAATTTTTAACGACACACGGCCGATACGCAAATAACGGATTCGGTTAGTTATAACAATATCCAACCTCATCCGTTATTTGCTACATATTGGCCTTGTTACGTTAATAACTATAACTCTCCATGTGCCAAATATGGCACGAACTGATGTTTTACACCTCTTTACTACATAGAGCACATAAATATCATTTTATATGCATGAAGTACTATTTTAAGCACATACAAAATGACTCCCAAAGAGACAGCGCCCTCTCTGTAATTATTTAGCAGCTAGATGTGTTGTTCAATATGGTGGCGATGAGTTAGTAATATTTTTGATTTCATCAACGTAACTTTGTATTTGATATGAATTTTTTTCGTGAAAAATATACTTTTAGCAGCTGCGTCATAGTGGTATGTTCAAGTAATTTTGAATTATTGACATTTTTCATCTGAAAATAAGATTGTGCCATATATGGAACATTATGCAGTTCAAGTATCTGTATTGGCCATATCTGCACATTTTGTATTTAGAGCAGCGTTTGCATTGCACCCGTCCCCCAATACCATGACATGTCCTTTGTGTTGTGTGTGCAGATCATAATACAATTTGTATCGAGCAATTTGTATAGTAAAATTTGATATTATAAAAAAGGTTTTTATGGCGTGTGTTTCTACTTTACTTTCAGCCACTTTACCAATTTCTGTTCATAATAGATACTCCTGGATATGCTCGTGCCCCCTCTTTAGTATGCTCGCCCCATACAGGTTGAGAAACGTTGATTTAAAGTAAATTTGACAAAAATCCTTTTATTTTTCACTTGTATATTATTTGTTGATTTTACCTTAGATACGGTTGCTATAAATACACTCATTATGCCCTAGGGCGTAATGGATCATAACGCCTACTAATTGTACGAGGAGAAATGAAGCAACTTCCATTGATTAAATACCTACTTCATAATCCTTGTCGTATATGATTGGATTTTTCCGGCAATGAATTATTCGTAGCTTTGGCTGCAATTTCCATGATATTCTTGGGTAAATTCATTTTCATTTCCATTATTTCTATAAGACTTCACAAAGAAAGCACTAATGACATTCACTAAATATGATGACAAAAATATTCACAAACGTCAAAATATCAACAAATGACATGCCTACTATGAGAAGGAACGTGGAAAGTATAGGAGCAATGAACCGATTTTAAAATCGTTTTTTCATTATAATAAAATAATTTTTTCGTGAAAAATAAAATCTTGTATAAACCACGTGCGTTACTAGATCCTAACGCACTTGGTACATAAATAACTATTTTGGCATATTTTGGATCACAGGTTTTGTTTGGATGAAAAATTGCATTTGTACATAGTTTCGATCCAGATGAAAGTGAATACATCATATCATGAGGATGAAAAAATGGTTTCAGATTGTCTATATGAGTTCATTCTGCATACTGTCACTTATTTGGCACGAAACGATGTTTTTTTTTGTCAAAAAATATTTATTTTTATTTTTCAAATACTTTTTGTTAGAAATATATATCTTTTTTTAACTGTAAAATTTGTTTTAACAATTTAAAAGATAAGCACCCATTAAGGGATTAACTGTAGTGATTGCTTGATCATTCAATTATCGAAATAATCGGTTTATTTCGATTATTAAGATTGAGAATTCGAATGAAAAATAACAGGATTAAAAAATGAGCTCTGGATCTGAGTATAATCTGAAAACAACTATTAGTCATTCTTCTGGTAATAATTATAATTTCAAATGACAGGTTTTTTTTTTGAAAGATCATCCGATCATCGAAAACATTCAAAAGTTCATAATTCGATTATTCATATAATCCTATTCTGAACAAATTACATTAATTATTGATATGAAACAAGCTTAATCAATTAGTGATGACAAAGCGACTTAAAAGATTAATCGATGAAATGTCAACGAATGAAAATTTGGATTATGTTAAATATTCTGATTTGTATCTATGTAGTAGTTAAGACCCGTCAAATACTAAATATTGTCTAGTCAACAAGTGCTTTTTTGTTCAACTTTTTCCAGCAGTCTTGGCAAAATATGAGTAAGGTGTCATTCGATTCGGAATAGAATGTAGATAATTTCTGAAAAAAATAAAGTTCCGCTAGCGAAAATTCTGAAAGTTATAAACAATTATTATTATTATTATTATTAATATTTAATCAAAGCAATAAGAAATACTATAATACATGAGTAATACAATAATTACCTAATTTACAAAACATGAATATATGTTACATGTCCATAAACTGAATAAATGACTCAAATAAAAATACCTCGAAGAAGATTAAAAGACATCCCAAGTGATCGAGATGCCAGGTAACCACCTTGTTTGAGGATTGATACCACAGTCCTTTCACATCAAAAAATCGTCAGACAGTTCATCATGTCAAAGGGGTCAACAAGTTCTCAGTTGATCGTTCTAAGTAAGGGTTAGTTTATAAGTATATGATAAAACTATTCATATTCAAAATTTTTCTCACAAACTGTCTGGAGAGACTAAGTATCCAGGACTTTAATAATTTTTTATAACGATTATTGCTGCTACTGAATTTTATATGAACTGGAAGGACGTTATATACTCTTGGTGCCAAAAAGGTATGTGATTTCTGAAAGATCGTCTTGTTGGTCTTCGGTGTAAAGATCAATTGACCCTTCAGCCTCGTTTGATGACCATGATTACTAAAACTCACACCGTGAAGATTTCTTCCCTGATGTATTGCAAGGACCACAAAGAAAAGCTGTCTGAAATCCATTATTCCGGACCGCTGGAAGAGATCGTCAGATGGAAATCTCGATGTTTTGCTGTATATAATTTTTAGAATCCATTTTTGGGACACTTCCAATTTTTTCAAATAATTATCCGCGACACCACCCCATCCCAACAGGCCATAAATTAAAATTGGTTGAACAAGCACTAAGTATATTGTTCTTAGGATTTTCTCGTCACAATAAGTCCTCAGGTCTGTAAATTTTGGAATCAACATTCGAAGCTTCTTCGCAACATGATCTATTTGTAGGTTCCATCTCAAATGTCTGTCGAGACCAACTCCTAAATACTTTATGGACACACATTGACTGAAAGAAAAAAAAAGGGGTTTGTTTTTTTGTAAATATCTCAAAAACCAGTTGAGATTTTTGATATACAAAAAAAGATTCGAAAAGAGAATGAAATTTTCTAGAGGAAAGTTCCAACTGCCGGAATTATAGGATCAATAATTAGAATCTTCTCAGGGGGGTGAAAATACGGCCTATATCTTTTTATTTAACGAAGATTTTTTAAAAATTTTGCCACTTTTCCATAGCAACTCTTTGTAGCCTTTCAAAATATCTGAATAGAATGTACATACAGGGTATCGTACACATTGGGCCATCCTCAACTTTTCATTTGCAAATACGGACCTGTATTTTGTTTGTAATGTTTGTAATGTTTCATATTGGCGTTTTGGAAATATTAAACTTGAAAATGAAAAGTTGAGCGTCCCAACGTGTAAGCAGCCCAATGTGTACCTACGATACCCTGTATATAATTTTTAGTCAGATATTTAGATAGCACACAAAAAGTTGCAATAGTAGAGTGACAATTTGTTTAGAAAAAACTCATAAAATAAAAAGATATAGGCAAAAGAAGAATTACGAAAATTTCAATTTTTCCTGTATAACTCCAGAACTAAAGAAGCTAGATCAGATTTTTTTTATCGATGTAATTGACCTCTGAAATATGCTACTTTGCCTCCATTTAACCATCCCTCTAACTTTTACCGTTATTGAAATCCCCATGCATAGACTCGAATTTGAAAAGCCCTGTATATATATATATATATATATATATATATATATATATATATATATATATATATATATATATATATATATATATTTGTTATTATATGAAAATGGCATTTTCCTTCATTATTAAGAATGAAACAAAGATATTTGTTTCAATTTCGAAAATAACATAGAGCACTATATTTTTTTCAGGGTATGTCTGCAATGTTAAGAGATTCATCGATGTTCACTAATCTGGGATTGACTATGATCAGCAATACAGCAAACGCAAAATCATTCATAAATGTCACCATTCACGAATATCTCTTCGGTTACGACGATCTATTAGTGAAACTTGCAAATACTGCTCTTCCAACTTGGATAAATTTCGAGAAGTTCGGGCTTTTTGAGAGGGTGAGTATTCGATTTTGTGAAAAACTATTGAAATGTGTTCTGGTTCTACCATGAATTTATCCGAAATCTTATATATACATATTGAAATTTGTACTGTGTGTAATGAAAACGATCAATAGATAAGGATAGATTGATAGTGTGATAAGAAAACAATTATTATATACAGTTGATATACTGCCGTATTTAGAATCGCTTATTTTTAGCTTTCCTCAAACGATACGAAATATAGTTGCCTTCAACTTCTTCTGATAGTAAAACACTAACTAATACTTTTAAATTGCTGAAAAGGGAAGAACAACTATATTTATATATCTATATATATATATATATATATATATATATATATATATATATATATATATATATATATATATATATATATATATATATATATATATATATATATATATATATATATATATATATATATATATATATATATATATATATATATATGGTTGTCTGGTTTCCCGGGTTTGTATCCGCGTATTGGCTTCGTCTTCGTTGAAGTCTGCTCGACGTTTCGGCAAAATCACAATTGCCATCTTTTTTGCCGAAACGTCGAGCAGACTTCAACGAAGACGAAGCCAATACGCGGATACAAACCAGGGAAACCAGACAACCAGATTATCTCCGCGAGAACCTGAAAATCAACATATATATATATATATATATATATATATATATATATATATATATATATATATATATACAGAAAGATATCTCAGAAAGAGCTTAGATAAATTATATGTAATATATGCGATCAGACCTGAATACATGGCTGCATATAAATATGTAAAGAAGCGTTATGATTTGGCAATCTCGTCTGCGAAAAAGGCTCACTTTAACACCTATATCTCAAGAGCACAAAATAAATATAGGGCAGCTTGGAGAGTTGTCAATAGTCTAACCAAGACAGACACTAAGTTTAATTGTGGTACAATGAAGCAGGGTAATCCAGCATCCCTTGTGACGGAGTTCAACAATTTCTTCGCTGAAATTGCACCGACTCAGTGACAACACTTGGAGGGTCGGATATCAAATGACTCCAAAACTCCTGGCAAACCGCTTGACAGATCATTTTATGTTTTTGATGTTCTGCAGCAGGAGGTGATTGCCTTGGTGAAATCGTTTAAAAACAAGGATTCTTGCGGCCATGATGACATTCCTTTGAGCGTTGTAAGTGCATCTATAGAGTTGGTGGCTGGTCCCTTGTCACATTTCATAAATCGCTCTTTCAAACAAGGCATTTTCCCAGATAACTTGAAAATAGCCATTATTAGACCATTGTATAAAAAAGGCGATGCCGAAGATCTGAGTAATTATAGGCCAATAAGTGTTTTGTCTTCCTTCTCAAAAATCCTTGAAAGGTTACTATCTATTAGGCTGCTGAGTTTTTTCAAGAAATTTGAGGTCATAGTATCCTGTCAGCATGGTTTCGTGAAGGACAGAAATGTAGATACTGCAATATTCAAGCTAACTCATGCTACAGTTATGGCCCTGGAAAAGGGTGAGATTCCTGCGGGCCTTTTTTCGACCTGTCCAAGGCATTCGACTGCGTTGAACATGACCGGCTGCTAGTAAAGTTGGAGATGTACGGGATCCGTGACAATCAGTTAAAACTCATTAAGAGTTATCTAAGAAAGAGAAAACAGAAAGTAGTCATTAAGATTGGCGGCATGCCGCACTTTTCTAAAGAGAGAAAGATCACTATGGGGGTTCCTCAGGGTAGCATCCTGGGTCCGCTGTTGTTTATAGTATACATCAATTCGCTTGCTGAGGCTTGTTCGGGGGATCACTGCTGTCCGGTAATGTATGCGGATGACACAAATTTTCTGGTGAGATCTGTGGACGTTCCGTCAGCTTTGCTTGCCTCTAAGGATGTTCTGGATGGCGTCAATCGTTGGTGTGGCAATAATGGACTTGTGGTCAATATGCAGAAGACTGAATGTCTGTTTTTTTGTTCTGATAGGTCTAGACTGACTCACCCAAATATAATTAGTAATGACAACTGCAGCATTACTGTTCAGGATTCTGTCAGGTTCCTCGGAATTATCATTGACAAACAACTTAAATGGTAGACCACATGTTAATCAGCTTAGGAGAAAACTTAACACTGTATCCTATACATTATACATGCTGAGGGATCAGGTTGACCTTAATATTTTGAAGATGCTCTACTACGCCAATTTTCACTCCATTCTTTCATACGGCATCATAATTTGGGGAGGTTCTTCTGATATTGGATGCATATTTGTTGCTCAAAAATGGGCTTTAAGAACTATACTTCGTATGGGATACAGAGAATCTTGTCGTGGCTTGTTTGCGAAGAATAACATCTTGACAGTATATGGATTATATATATAGGCTTTTATTGTTTCTTCGCAAACAGAGGCACTATTTTGAGAGTTGGAGAAATAAGAATAACACGCTGCAAGTTTATCCTTATTTTTTCCCGCCACATTCAACAGCTCTCCGGGAAAAGGGTACGCAGTATTATGACGATTATGATGTTCAATTGCCTGCCCAGGAGTCTACAGGTGATAGGGAGTTATGAGCCTTTCAAGAGAAGGGTTTACAAATTTATTCTTCGGTGCGAACCCTATAACATGGAGGAATTTAGGGTCTTTTGTGGTCGTAATTGAATTTACTGTTCTTTCGACATGTTTCAGTTTTATCTTATATATCTGTGATATATATTTTTTTCTTTTGATATATGGATAATTTTTGAAATCAATAAACTTTACTTTACTTTACTTTATATATATATATATATATATATATATATATATATATATATATATATATATATATATATATATATATATATATATGTATATATAAAAGAGAGGGCTTTCTAGTTTCCTTCAACTTTTATGAGAATCAAAAACAGTTCAACACCTATGCAGGATTAAGAAAAAAAATTCAACCTGAAGTATACATTAATCGACAGTCGAATAATAAAAATAAATTGAGATTCAGCTAAAAGGCATTAAGTATATTAGGAAGTCCTTCTTGAGTGTGATTGTGAGTGCTTATGAATGTTCGAATATCTTGTCTATTAGTGTAAATCTTCAGATAAATTAATAGGTACCTTCTTCAATCCTCCAAAATAGTCTTGTATAGTACGAAATCAACATCATGAAATTCTAAAATAACCTGTTGAGTGAATAATTCAAAAGGAGGATTCACATAAATTTATTGACTACTGATTAGTAAAATGAGTTTATAACATATAACTCAGAAGTTGTGAGATAGAAGACGATAATATTTTTTAATTAAAAATATGCTAATGTGGCTTTTAAGGTGTGAACATCTCTCATGAAGAATTACAATTATAAGAAATTATCGAATGCATTATAATAACTTCTAGATATATTTTATGATAAATTTATTCCCTAAAAACTTGAGTGTATAAAATAACGACGTATTCATCTCACCTGAAGTGAGTACCTATAGTTAAGGGTAACTGCTATTCTCGATTAATTATTACTCCCATCATTCCTGGTTAGATGGAAATTAAATAACCGTAGTTATCTGATGATTTTCTAAAATATCATTGTATTTTTATTCATAAGTTGTTGAAGTTAATCCTCGCCCCAATTTATTTACTCTAATAGAAGATCCAGGGGGCACAGGGGCACGTTCGCACTCCCCCACAATTTTTTTTTGGTTCGAATTTATTTACAATTTTATTTCGACACTATACACTAGATAATATTTTACTAGGGGGTATTACAGCCCCCCGAACATGAATATTGTATCTGCTCCTGTGTACGCACCAGGCATGATTTAATAAAATAAAAACTGATGAATATAATATTGTGACTGTCATTTGCTGTTTCGTCATTTGTAACTCTGTTCAAGATAAACTTATTCAAATTATTACTTTGCATATACTTTCAATTGAATAGGAGAAATTTATTATTTCGTCAGGCGAGGTCATAATTTTGTATAATTAAGTTTTCCGTAGACAACATGCGAAGATGACAAATATCACCCTAGAGATGAAATAGTTATTTTTGTATTAAGTGTTCGAAATCAGTGTTTTTTAATGGCGCATGGGAATGTAAATTTTTAGCCGAGATCGTCAGATCGAGGCTTAAAATTCATTCGTATGCGCCATGAAATACTGATTTTGTTCACGAAATACAAACAATATTTTTTGTACAACTAGCAAAAAAGTATTTAAATTATAAGTATTTATTAAAAGTAATTTCATTTTAAAAATAAAAATCCATGCAGTCAAGTGTGTTCATCAATATATTTTATGATCTTATGTTAGAGTAAGTGTAACCAAGGACAGTTTAAATAACAAAATTGATATTTCTGATGAAATTTTGAACTGTCAACCATCCACTTCAAACGGAGACATATCTACTAATAATCCTTGCATTTCTGATGAAAACAAGACAATTTCTAGCAACCAACTATCAGCATCGTCGTCCTCGGGAATAAATATTGGAAATAATTCTTCAAATTCTACTATTAATTATTTTTGCAATAAATAATTTTTTTCTGTGACGGGAAAAAAGTTTGACATTTTATCTCTGATGACAGGTAAAGAAATATCACTTTTTGAAATTACTTTTTTCCCGGATATATATATATATACACATAAGTAAAGGTAGATATTTAATTATAGAATATTTCACTATACAAAAGTTACATTTTCTTTATATGAAAAGTACAATTATTAAATGTGCATTGCATGTATGACATGTTCCTTGAACTATTCGGTACAACAATGGAATTTTCTTGTGTCGAAATTATATTCTTCAGTAGGTAACTACAAATCTCCTGCTTAATTCATTCTTTGTTTGCTTGAGTTTCACAATTAATAACGTTTCCGAATCTTGAATATCATCTAATGTTACCTGGCTGATTTCACACATTCGACAAGCTCCTGCAATTCCAAATACAACAACAACCTATTAATTTATGTACTCGTAAAAATCGCAGCTTTCTTGGGCGTGAAACCTTTCCCATTTTGTTTCAGAAATGTACTTAGTTTGATGACGGTGGAGTCAGAGAAAACTCGTAATCAGACATTTGTTTCACTTTATATTATTCAAAATAACTACTAAACAACTACTAAGTTCGCAATTTTTAAATCAAATCAATAGAATTAAATTGACAGATATTTGTTTACTTCAAAGGATTCCTTAGCAACGCAGGTCTAATTGTCGCTGAAAGTACAACAGCCTACCATTTTAAAAATTCAAATTTCGCATCTATAATTTTCTGACTTTAATATATTATAACAATATGTATTGTCAATATTTAATCGTCGTTTTCCCCGTCACAGAAAAAAATGATGTATTATACACTGGAAAAAATATTAGATTTTAGCTCTCGCTTTTTTTGTGACAACACAACCTCGAGCTAAAATCTAATACTTTTTTCCCATGTATAATAAATAACTATTGATGTTCTTATTAATTTTCATCAAATGCATTATTTCTATATTCTATGGGCTTTTTTTCACGGTGAAAAATATCTTTTTTTCACTATTTAAAAAATGGAAAACTTTGCGTATCCATAGCGATTCGTGAATGTAGTATTCTTTTGACAGTTGTAGAAAAAGTTAAATAACTCTCTAGATTGATGTGTGTATCTATAGTATTGCAAAATGGAATTGAAGTGTGCTTTGAAAATAATATTACGAAAACGTCAGATAAACTTTAGAATTGTGTTTTGCATATGCATCATTTTTATCATAAACAAAACCGTGAAAATAGTATCTAAAATTCCATAAAACATGGATGCAGAGTTTAATAGTGATGATCAATGTACTCCACCTGAAATTGACGAAAAATTAACGTCACTAAATTTACTACCTGAAAAGTCCAAAAGAAGGTACGAATACGCTTAGGACCAGTTTATTTCATCGCGAAGAAATCAGGAAGAAGCTCCTTTTCTGAAAACGTTTTGCTTGCATACATGAGTGGACTTTCTGATAGAATCCAATGCTCAACATTATAGACTAATTATTCCAAAAATAAAGTGAAAATATATTAATTTTTTTGCAATTATGCATTAATCTGTGGTCGTCGGAAAAATAGTTTACATTACTTGTGTGGAAAGTGCCATTTCACACTCGTGGGATTGTTCCATCATGTGAAATGGCTCACTTTCCACACTAGTAACGTAATATACTATTGTTTGTTCAATAAGGAAAACTTTAGACATTTTTTCTATCGGTTATTTTGTAAATTCCTACTCATGATTGATCGAAAATTTTTCTTTCCAGATAATGGCTTTGGACAACTCTTCGAACGTAGTAACTTTAACTACTGACTATACTAAAGGTATACCACAAAATCCACTATACACGCCCAAGGAAACCCACAGAAATTTCTACATACAAGAATACAATGGTTCACCAGGTCTTCACCACTGGGGCTATGAAGACACGGAAGGCAACGAAACTAGCGAAGCTAACTCCAGATGTAACTTCATCGGCGGCTCATTCGATGGCACCTTATTCCCCAAGGATTTAACTATGGACCAAGAATTCAACTTATACAGAAGAGCATTTTGCAGACCTATCCCCGCGAAGCCCATAAGGGAAGTGGTCGAAGATGGTTTAGATGGCATCGAATACGGTGTCAAAGAAGACTTCCTGAGTCAACCCTCGGTAAATCCAAGTAATGGCTGTTTCTGTAAAGACGGCAACGATTGTTTACCAAGAGGTCTTGCTAGTATAGCACCTTGTTACTATGACATTCCAATAACAATATCGCAACCACATTTCTACAACTCTGACCCTTCGTTAAGAGAACAAATAAAGGGGATGGAGCCGAATAAGACGAAACATGACATTAGATTTGTGCTTCATAAAAAGTTAGGTGTGCCTATCAAAGCTAACCTGAGGATTCAAGTTAATTTAGATGTTGGAACCACCAAATATAATGCCAAAACAACGATTTTCAATAACCTTCACATTCCACTTTGTTGGTTAGAACTGCAAGTGGATGAAGTACCTACTTTAGTCAGATTCTTAGCGAGTTTAGCATTTGATATTGCTCCAATGACTCAAGAAATATTCAAGTTCATATTTGCCATCCTAGGTGCAGCTATGATTTCTAGCTCAGCGTTGTGGCTCCTACATACATCCAGAATCAATGAAAATATAAGTCCTTTGGAGAATTTACCATTTAGTAAATTCAGCTTGAGGAGGAGCAGTGAGTACAAACCAATACCAGTGATCAACATTCCCCAAGAATATTTTAGGCCAGATTTGAGAATATCCAAGTAGCTTTGTCCAAGTGGAAAAGAAACTGACATCTGTGATGTCGAACAGACTGATTATTAATTTATTTTTAATTTTACTTGTACATACAACGAAGTGATATAGTTGGTTAGTTTATTGTGGTTTAGTTTATGTTGAGTTTTTAAGTTTTGGAATAGATAAATTGGACTCCAATTATGTGTTTTTGTTGTTTTTGCATATCCTGTCAACGTTTCAAGAGCATAAGAAAATTCACTTTGTAGAATGACGATAATGAGGATCAGAATTGTTTCAATGGAAATTTTGCATGCCATTTTGCCGATTAAAATATGTGATGAAGGTGAACTGCATTTGATGAATTCGCTTTCAGTTTATTATTACAAGGTAATGAAAGTTGACTTAAAATTCCGCGAACCAATCACCGGAAGTTTGAAAAAGTTGAGAAAAATCAGGCGTATTAAACAAAATCTTATCAGAACCAAGCACTGATAACTATTTAACTTTTGTCAATGAATTTGACTACTGAGTCGTTGTAAATTACTCTAATATATAGCATCGTATATATTATTGATGATATAATTTGCATTTTGTGCTATTACTGAATTTCGGTTTTTATTTCATCAAATATTTGATAGAAAGATAATTGCATTATTAGTTTTATCATATCATTTAATATAAACTTTTTATTTCTATTATAGCTAAAAGATTTAATTGTTGAAATATGTGTTCTCATGTATTACCATGGAATGAGTGAAATTTTAGTTTCAGTTGAAGGATTCCTTGTATGGAAAATAGTGCTTACAATGACATGAAAATCATATCAGTAGGTTTATACTCAATATTCTCATAATTTCGTATTTTTTTATGTCAAGTGCGCGCTTAACTTTTATATATATATATATATATATATATATATATATTATATATATATATATATATATATATATATATATATATATATATACATATATATATATATATATATATATATATATATATATATATATATATATATATATATATATATATATATAATATATATATATGTAACAACAGAGAAATTAGTCGCTGGGAAATATTCAACAAGTAGAGCAGAATTATCGGTATAGATCGCTTATATGAAAGCTGCCGTTGACACGTGTTTCGGACTCTTTGGCCCTCATCAGACCGGCGTAGCCAACCATTGGATTGTTTTCCGTATCAGGGGATTTCGTTTGTTGTTGCTATTTTCATCTCCAAGTTTTCAATCCAATGCTTGGCTACGCCGTTCTGATGAGGGCCAAAGAGTCCGAAACACGTGTCAACGGCTGCTTTCATATAAGCGGGCTACACCGATAATTCTGCTCTACTTGTTTATATATATATATATATACCTATATATATATATATATATATATATATATATATATACATATATCTTTTTGATAATTATGAGCAATAACAGGCTTGGTGAATCAAATGTATTAAAAAGTATACGTTTCGCCAGATCATTCGTGGCGTAAACTTTTAAATAAAATAGAGTTGTTTTGAGATTCACTAAGCCTGTTATTGCTAATAATTATCAAAAAGTTGAAAATAGTTCACAGGCAACAACAATTCAAATAAATATATATATATATATATATATATATATATATATATATATATATATATATATATATATATATATATATATATATATATAACTGAGATTAAATTCTCGCACATCACTTGGTCAAACATCATAAAGAATAAAGTATAAACTTCAAAATAAAAAACACATGGCTTATGTTTCACTATATAAAAAATATTTAGATACTGTATTTAGCAGTAATGAAAAGTCGACATGTTTCGAGTTATGAACTCATTCTCAAGACTGACTACAGGAGAGTATTACATCCTATTTTATAAAACAGACAAAAGCATTCAGGTAACAAAGGAAAGCGCCTTGACCTTCTTGAAATTCTCGAAATAAGTTCCGCCCATAATAGTCAATTACCCCTTGTAAACGAACAAATTGATTTTCAGGTATCACCTTTGCTTTTGTCTGTTTTATAAAATACGCTGGCTAGTATTTGGGAGGTTTCGAGTTCAAACCCCGGGGCCGACTGGTCTGCCATGAGTTTTTTTCAGAGGTTTCCTCATGGTAATGTAAGTCTCTGCTTGCAAACTCATAAGGCGAATGCTGGGCCAGTATTAATCCTCTGAACCCTACCCACACTTCCTATGTTCCATAAATATCCCGTCTCACCTATCCTTAATGCACTTGTACATACAAGTGTATCCTCTGATCTGGCTGAAGGAGTTAATCCCAAACTCAAGCTGCCCGCCTCCCTGACACATACTTCAGGGAGGAATGAAACACTTGTGTTTCCTTCCTTTTTTTCTCCTGTAGTCAGTGAGAAAACAGTGGCGTTTACAAAATATTTTGCGATGAATGCCCTGCTTTCTATATTGGACAAACAGGAAGGAATATAAACATTCGTGTTGAAGAACATAAAAAGTCAATTTTACAAAATAAAAATACGACTGGCTTCTCCGAACATTGTATAAAATTTAATCATTTCCTGGATTTCAACAAAACCCAATTGTTGCATTCAGGTAACAAAGAAAAGCGCCTTGACCTTCTTGAAATTCTCGAAATAAGTAAGGGTGACAAAAACGTCACCCTTCTTCATTAGAATCACCAGCGTTCCCGGAAATTTTATATTTATAACTGTACTAACTCAATCGTATTCAATTTGAGGTTGTTAAATGATTATTGGTAGAGGCGAACTTACCTTCATGCCACATAAAATAACATCTTCTAAATAAATCTCAACTTCTGTAAGTGGTTTGTGTTTATGTTTTTTTGTTAAATAATTGTACTTATTCTTCATATCTTGTAGTGCTCCTGATGAAGAGATAAATGTATCTTGAAAGCTAGAGCTTAAAAAAAAGAGTAGAGCCTTTCATTGATGTTATCCCAAAAATATTACCTAATTATCTCAACAATTCAGCAAGGACTTCTGTTTTCCTATATATATTCTTATATATATATATATATATATATATTCCTATATCTATATATATATATATACATATATATATATATATATATATATATATATATATATATATATATATATATATATATATATATATATATATATATATATATATATATATATATATATCAAGGGGCGGCTAGTCAAAGGAAGCTAAGGAGGCTAAGCCTCCTCAATAATATTCCGTGTATCACTAATATATTATAACTTGAATAGTCAGCATTCAGCAATATTCATAATTAATCAAATCATCATATTATTTTATCGCAACTACCTTCCTTTCAACCTACAATTATAATAATATAAATTATTAATTAAGATAGAAGGTATTTACATTTACTTGCATTTCATTCATTTCAAGATTTGTGGCAACGCTGCGGAGGCTTAGAAGGGTATATTCTCAACGTTCATTATGCCTGCCACAGAAAAGCAAACAACGGTGCAAATACTCGCGAATGAATACTTCATTTCAATAGAAAAAGCAAAAACACATGTAAATGGCAACACCGATAGAGACCCCGTCTTATACAATGTCGACCAATCACAACTAATAGAATTTCGCGTGACACTCGAGTGAATTGGTTGGAAAGCATTAATTGAATCGTAGTGGTGATGCGTAGTTAACTAATGGCCGAAAACAGCAGCGTGTTTACTTATATTGCTCGCGTATTGTTTTTAAAATGAGTTTGGTTACTGAAGTTAATTTTCAAAAAATTTCAATGGTGACTTAGTGGAATATTTGTTATCCCCATAACTTTAGTGCACTAAGTTATGAGGATAAATTTTTTGATAAAAACATTGCGACCTACCCCTAAATTAAACAATTTGGTGCAGCATAACAGACAACAAAACCGCGGTTTTAATACAAGGAATTATGAGAAGACATCCTTGCCTAACCGGAACACAAGGTAAAAAATAAATTATTTTGTTGGCAGTGTTTACTTTTCACTAGTGAAAATGTCTCTGTTTGCGGCCGCGCTTAGGATTTGAGGATTTAATTCTATAACCTAGTTGAAAGTGAGGAATTTTTCATGGATAAAAGTAACTTTAAATACAGCACGCGGATTAATATCTTACTTAGACAAGATAAGGAATTTAATATATTTTTAAACATCTTTAAATTAATTTTTGAACAAACAGAAAATAGTTTTTCAAATCTTACAGCACAAGTTTTCAGATGTAATTTTACTCACTAAATCGGCTCAAGTTTCTTTTGGAAAAAAATTTCAGAATTTCGTGCAGAAGTTTTATTTTAAAAAACTAATTTCTGTATTTCAAACTACTGATCATACGACTCAATTTAGCCCAAAACGAAAAAAATTCAGTTACGCAGATATGGAGCTTCACTATAAGCAAATATTTTATGAAATTTTGGATACTATTAGGGGTCAAATAGAAATAAGGTTCTCTGATTTGAAAGAACTGCATTTCTTCGACTTACTCAATAAAAATTTGTTAATCGGATTTTCGGCTAATTTTCTAGATAACCTTTTGGAAAATTTATGTCAAAAATACACTTTTTTTGATAAGGTGGCCATAAAAAGTGAACTGTGTGTTGTTTATAATGACAATGAAATTTTGGGGCAAAATGAAAATCATGTGAGGACTATTAAATACTTTTTTAATAATGATTTGAATCAAGATTTACCCCAAGTTTATAAACTCTTATGTCTAATTGTTTCTATCCCGGTGACATCGGCTTCCGTAGAGCGCTCGTTTTCCACTCTTAAGAGAATTAAAACTTATTTACGAAATTCAATGAGCCAGGATCGTTTGAAAAATATTAGTTTGTTGTCTATTGAAAAGGAATTGGTAAAACTTTTGGCGAAAGACAAAAAATTTTATGAGGATATTATAGATCATTTTGCTAACGTTAAAGATCGCAGAATCCCGCTAATCTTCAAAAATATATAATAACTTTTTATTTGCTCTCACCAGCTGTTAACAAATTCGTTAAGTAGGTAGGTAGGTACCTATTTTGTGAAAGAAAAAAAAATTTGATGAATAGATGAATTGATTAATTGGCTGAGAAGAGTTTTTGTGAATATTGTAAATAGGAGTTGTAGGTCTCTCGAAAGTGAAAACAAATTAATAGCTTAGGGTGCTTGTTTCACTTTGATTTTCTTTAAATTATAAGGCGGTTGACCTTGAAATCCTAAAAATTTTCACCCATGGTGTATTTTTTAACCTCTTGTAGCCTCCTCAAACCAAAACCTCACGAGCCGCCACTGATATATATATATATATATATATATATATATATATATATATATATATATATATATATATATATATATCTAAAAATTCAATTAACTCAATTCATAAGTATCAATATTCAGTAATTTTTTTCATCAAGAGAATGTGTCAACAAGGTAACGAACATCTACGAAATATCTACTTTAAATTTCATGCATGATGCCAAAGGACGAATTTGATCAAATGCACAACATTTTTTCAAGTAATAGTCTCGGACCCTACCATATTAATATTCTTCTTGCTCTCAAGATAATTCACTGTCGTGTGATCCAAATACCTCAGGCCCTTGACCCGAAACATAGGATATTAATAAAACATCTCGCGTTCACTTTCATTAATTTCAAACATTCATCTGCGTTTTCCAGAAATTCGTACGAACAGAATAATCTAATAGTTTATCTCCTTAGTACAAACGATTACAAGGTCAGTGCCACTTCCGTCAACTTGGTGCACGATGTGTTGAGATCAAGGAGAGCTATGGTGAAATTACATCTTTAAAATGCTAGTTCTAATTCCATATGAATGAAATCCTTCTCGAGTTGAAGTTAATTGCACAACGTCTCGATTACATGGCAATGAAATATCGTCCATATATTATTACAGGAATTCAACAAATCAGTGAATTTAATATAATATTGTGTTTGTTGATATTTTCTGGTGATTTTTGCTGAATTTACACGTTGGGCTATAAATAAATAATAATAAATAAATAAATTAATTCCCAACAGGTTTATACCCAATTACAGAGAAAAATAATAGAAATGGAAATACAAATACAAATATATGCATTATAGACTCTTATGCTAACATATAAGCGATAAAAAAAAAATTTTTGGTACCGCTATGTGGATGATATCTTGGTTGGATTCAATGGGACAGACCGACATATGAAATTATACCTAACATATCTAAATTCAATACATGATAAGATCAAGTTCACAGTAGAAACAGAACAAAATAATTCGTTAAATTTTCTCGACCTAACAATATCGAAACAACAGGATAAATTTTCATATAGAATATTCAGGAAACCTACTTTCTCAGACGCCATCATAAGTTATAATTCTTTCAGTCCAATTAGCCATCGACTCGCGGCTCTTAACTCAATGATTCATAGGGCTTTTTCGGTTCCTTTATCAAAACAAGACCTTATGGTAGAACTTGACGTGATTCGCGCGATAGGTATTAACAATGATTTTCCACTAAAAATAATAAATAGTTTAATTTCGAAAAAAGAGAAACATTTTATCAATTTGAAATTATATGGACCATACTGCAATAACAAAAATGTACAAAAGTTTGTGAGCATCCCTTATACGCACATCCCCTCTTCGAAGATCATTCAATTCTTTAAAAATATTAATTTGAATACTGCTTTTTCGAGTCACAGCAGATTGGATAGAATGATTTTTAATAACAAAATGTCAAGTGTCGATCCAATGAAGAGAACAGGAATTTATAGAATGGACTGTGAAGAATGTAATTCAACATATATAGGTCAGACCGGGAGATGTTTTGAAACCAGGCTAAAAGAACATCTAAAAAACGGACAATCAGCATTTAGGGAACATCTAGAGTCAAAAAACCATAACATCTCATCCTCTTTCAAACCAAAAATTCTTAATTACTGTGATAAAGGTATGATAATGAACTTCCTGGAAGCCATGGAAATAAACAAGATCCAAAAATCCCATAATTACATTCTTCTCAATGACCAGTTAGACTTAAACCACTCCTCACTGTTAAATCTCTGATAACTTGGACCCATCGATTATATTTTACCACCCCCAGGTACCGAACCAAAATACTTATATTTTCAAGCGATGTCTTTGCAATTATGTATTCAGTCTTGATAATGCTGTAACAGGCGAAACTGGTCGAATAAAAAGTTATTTTCATTTTGTGGTTTTTATACAAGTTGTTTTCTTAATATTTAATTTTTAATATAAAAAGTATTTCTCCGTCTCAGACCAGGCCTTGGTACGCGGATTTTTATCTTAATAAGAAGAAATTGCGAGTCAATTTTATTGTGCAGAATTTTGTACAGCAACGTTAGAGCAAAACAACGTCTCAACTGTAACACATCAATTCCAAGACTCATGGTTAGGACAGAGTGGTCGAAGCCTCTCGAGGGGTACTGCCCATAACATATGAAATACATATATTTCAAACACTTTCTCTAAACAGCCTCCAAGTCTACCACATAATTATTTTAGAGATTAGACCAGATTACAGAGGCATATTCTAGCTTACTACGAGCAAAAGAATAGTATAACGATTTCATCGTGCCGAGGTTAACAAAGTTGTTCCAGTTTCTGACAAAATAACCTAGCGTTCTAGTTGCAGATGCCGTGTTACGACTTATGTGTTCTGAAACGGACAGCTTATAGTCAAAAACAATCCCTAGATCCTTGAATTCAACGCATCTATCTAGAATATGACCATCCAATGTATAGCCGAGGTGAATCGGAGTCAATCTACGAGAAAACGACAAAACTTTATATTACTGACATTAAGTTTCAGTCCGTTGTTGGAACACCATAAATTGACCGTATCCAAAGATACTTGTAATCTAGCACAAACATCGGGTTTAGATGTTCTAATATATAATAATAATAATAATAATAATAATAATTCTTTCAGACAGTCACAAAACTGTATAGAAGTCAATACAGAAGGAAAAGAGTAAAGAAAAATCAATACATAAAAATACGGAAAAGAATACAAAACCATATACATAATTGACAATTAAAATAAATAATCTTTTACTTCATAATAACAATTTTCTGCAAAGAAATGCTTCAACTATCTTTTGAATATGTTAGTTGATCCACAATTTTTTAAATTCGTTATACTGAATTTGTGGTTTTCAAATAAGATAAGATTTTATTTCAGAAACAAGTAGTTGAATATAAAATTATGAGCAATTATTGGGAAAAGTGAAAGTTTATGACGCTTTTCAAATCCGAGATGATTTCAATAAATGGTGGTTTATGCTGAATTTGAATGCATCTAAGTAGTCAACCGGAGACATTTTTGAGGATAGAACGATCCATAGATTTATAGTTGTGGTAACTCTGGTTAGCCACGTGTATTGTGTTCCTGATGGAATAGTTGAGGCAATAGCTACAGAACAACACTTGCCATCAGTGCCGGATTAGCTACGTAGCAAGAGTAGCAAATGCTACGGGCCCCGTCAATTGAGGGACCGTAAAAAAGGTTTAGATAAGCGTACAAAATCTTTCAAGCCTTAAACGCGTAGTGCTTAGGCTATGCTTCACTGCCACCTGAAAATCTAAATCTATACATTTTTTCACGCTTCTACCTATTCGATCTTACGAACGCATTTAATGATTCTACTTCAAAAATTCTGATTTTAAGGAAGTTCTCAGAGACTAGGTTAGTGTTCAGCCCGAGCTGATGCTACGAAGGCACTTTTATGCGGTTTTATCACTATTAAGCAAGTTTTGGAAGATATTTTCAATAATCTGGATCGAAAAGAAGAGTATCATAATAAAGCTTACGGACTAGCAATGCGATCCACAGTTTCAGATATTATTGCAAGAGCCAAAGATCTGACCGGCTGTAAAGAATACCAGCAACAGACATCAGGACGAATCAAACGAAATACAAAGTACGACCATTTCAGCGGCTCTACTACACTCGACGACTTTGTCGAAAATCAAACACCTGGACAACGTTCTGAACTTCAGGTGTTTATTGTCATTATTGATAACGTACTGTCTGCTTTAACTGAACGCATATCATAAAATTACTAGTGTTTCTGGAATATTTCGACAGCTAAAATCCCTTACAACAAAAGAGAATTTGGAAAAATCCTCAATAATGGTCAGTGCTTATAAAGATGATTTAGAAAACAGCCTAGGCAACGAATTATTGCAGTTCGCGGAGCTGCTGAATTAGATGTGGCTACTGTTATTGAGAGCAACAAACAAGATTCTCTGGAACTGTAATTTTATGAATTTTTATTGAATAATTCATTAGAGTCGTGTTTCCCAAACTCAACCCCAATCAGCTAACTGACGGTAGACAAATTGGCTCAAATAGCTCTTTTAAAAGTATCATGGATGTCATTTACTCACATGAATATAAATTTGAATTTGATTGTTCGTATGTAACTTTGATTGTACCTAATGAATATTTAATATAATATACGATTGAACTACTTTATTACCCATATTTAAAAAAAAAGCCAACCAATTTGATTTATAAAATTAATGAAAAAAATATGGGGAGTTTATTTCAAGAACTGGTTTCATTATACGCACACAGATATATGTGTTCCTACATAGCCACTCGTACACATTTTCGGTTTTATTCTCTAATCTAAGTTTAATACCATAAACTTGAGAACCTGAAGCAAACCAAGGGCCTCTTGGCCGAATTTGCTACAGGCCCCGCGCTGGCTTAATCCGGCACTGCTTGCCTACACTGTTATTTTTGCTGCATTTTCCCATAAAATACATACCATTGCGGTGTATCGCGAAACTAGTCAAGTTCTCGGAAAAATTAAGAAAATTATTAGTTATATCATTCTTTGTAAAATCACAAAATTATGTTGGCATTCAATAATTATGAGCAATATTAAAAATCTTCATGAAATAGAGAATTAAATACATACAGAATGTTAAATTTTCGGTTTCGCAATATTAGTATCTACTAGTTTAGTACTATATTACTATAGTATTGTATTATTTATTTTTAAATACTTAAATAGTTTTTTATTCTAATTTTATAATACTTAAATATTTTCAAAGCTTTAACTTTGAAATATTGTTTTTATTCAATGAACCCCCAGCCTTATTCGAAGTAAGCTTAAATTAGCTATTTCACTTATTAATCAAAATGCTATAACTATGCGACAGCAATATTTTATGTTTTATTCTTTTGGTGATGGTTCAGGATTTATTAAAATATGATTTCAATCTTTTCAGAGCTATATAACCATTCACTGCTCTGTAATTGTCTGAATGCATAATTAATACTGTAAATTAAATTATCTCTTTACGAAAATACCGTGTCTTTATGTGCTGTTTCGTTTTTCAAATCTAAAAAAGGGCCATTCTTGTTGAATTTCCCGGAGTGTCGAGTTTTCGGAGTTCTTATGTTGATTATAGGACTGTAAAATAAAAAAAAAATTTAAAACTCCCTATTTTTCATCCAAAATTTAGAAAATTTTTCCCTCAATGTGCCCCAGGGCCGGCCTAAGGGGTGTGCGAAGTATGCAGCCGCACACTGAAGCCTTTTGGAGGGGCATGAAATTGACCAATTTTTGTAAAAAAAAAAAAAAATATATATATATATATATATATATATATATATATATATATATATATATATATATATATATATATATATAAATTTTTAAAACTGGATACTTTATGAAAACCTGCTCTTCTAATGCAGCTCGCTGCGATAGAGTTTTTTTTTTCGTTTCTATGAAGCGTACATACCATATATGAAAGCATTCATCCATCGCTCATTTGTGAAGTTAGTGGTAATTTCATATTACATTTCCAATATTAAAGATATGAGTTACATAGTAATATGAAAGTATTGAACAAGCTCGTCTCCATTTTTTGGATAATTAATTTTATTTTACTTTATTCAATTTTTTTATGTGTCGATGGAATAATTAGTTTTTCTTCACATTATTTTCCTTATCTTTATATTTCATTAACATTCAATATGGTTTCTGTTTTAGTTTTGGAATTTTTTCCATCATGTTTTACAATTATTCCAATACACAGTCCTCTTTGTTTTTTGTAATTCCTTTGTTTCTATAATTCAATTTTTAAGTCTCTGAAAATTATGGTACCTACCTAAACTTCCTCCGAATTTCTTCTCACATTCCCATTCACAAATTTTTCAGGTATATTCTCTTATTTTCACTAGTGTAGCTACATTAGTTATTGTTTGATTATTAGCAGCTTTTCACTTATTCTACTTATTAAAATGGGTGCAATTAGCAAAGTTCGACCTGGTACCAAGATCGTTTCATGACTCTATATGATGCTTGGCACTTAAAATTCAATTTCATATATATATATATATATATATATATATATATATATATACATACATCAGCTAGGTATTTATTCTTAGAGTAATTGCACTATAAGCATAAAAATCATTGCAACGTTACCTAGAGTTAAGCTTTCATTAGTTTATTTGACATAATAGTGGTTACAGTACAAGGAAGAGTACTGAACATATATGTTGATTCTATGATTTCGCTCCGTGGGTACTCTCTATATCGCACCGACAGGGAAGGTAGGAAAGGTGGAGGCGTCTGCGTATATCTTCATGATCTCATTACCGAAAATTATACTGTCTCTATTATATCTTTAAATTGTCCAGCTAGCATTGAAATTCTTTGTTTGCAATTGAAACACACTGTTATTTCTCTTACAATCTGTGTCGTTTATAGACCAGCTGATATATCTATTCAGGATAATCTTTCATTATTCAATATCCTCACACAGCTATCTTCTGACTATGCTGATTTGATTGTCACTGGGGATTTTAACATGCCCGACATAGCGTGGCCAAATTTTCGTTCCAATGGTATTTCCAGTGCATCTCAATCTCTCATTGATCTTTTGGAGGGTACTCACCTTCAGCAGCTGATTGACCAACCCACTCGATTTAGACAAGGTAATAATCCTTCGACTCTTGACCTTATAGCCGTTTCTAGCCAGGATCTTGTAGGGAATATAGAATATCATCCTCCGATAGGAAAATCAGATCATTCTGTTATTAAGTTTAGTATACAAGCTGTTGTTCCTCCGAATAATCGAAAGATCAGTCAGTATAAGGCATTTACAAACTTTCAGGGATTGAATCAGGATCTTCAAGGTGTGAACTGGGATGTGCTCTCTCTCTACAAAACAGCGTTCAAGTAAACTGGGACTTGTTTTTCAACATTTTGAATAAACTAACAGAAAAAAATACTACCACTAAAATAAGTATCACTTTCCCTCTGAAGCCATGGATAAACAGTGACCTTCAAAGATTAGTAAGAAGGAAAAAGGCACTATGGCAGAGGTATAGACGCTCTAACTCTCCTGAGGACTTTGCTGTTCACCGAGCTTTTTCTAAACAGCTAACTAAAAACATATATCTGGCAAAAAAAACCTATGAAAAAGATATTGCAGGTAGCAAAAATTCTAAATCTTTATATAAGTATATTCGACCCAACATGACAGACAAGGTTGGCACGCCACAAATTCGCACGGCGAACGGCGATATTACCATCAATAATAAGGTTATTGCATCGGCCTTCGCAAATACGTTTTCTGGTGCATTTACTCTGGAGCCCGATACTCCTTTACCCGACATCGTACATCAGCCCATGTTAAATCAGCATCTTAATCAAATACACTTTACCGAACAGTTGATAAGTGAGAAACTACAAAACCTTAATGTTAATAAATCTCCTGGGCTTGATAACATCTCCCCAAGGTTACTGAAGTATTGTGCAGGAGTTCTTAGTAAACCTCTCTGTTTTATTATGCACAATCATTCGATTCGGCTACTTTGCCTGCGGTTTGGAAAATTGCATCAGTTAAGCCTATTTTCAAAAAAGGCGATAGGTTCGACACTAAAAACTATAGACCTATAAGTCTCACTCCAATTATTGCAAAAGTGATGGAGTCAATAATAGTAGACGGAATGTGGAATTTTTTAACTGACCATAAAGTTATCACGTGGCAACAACATGGCTTTTCTCCAAAAAAATCTGTCATAACAAATCTGTTGTGCTGCCTATCGGATTGGACGGATATGCTGGATGCGGGAAAGGCGGTTGATGTCGTGTATTTGGACTTTAAAAGTGCGTTCGATAAAGTGCCAAAACATCGCTTAATAAAGAAGTTGAATCATCTCGGTATCCGTGGTCAATTGTTGGACTGGATATTTTCCTTCCTGACTGATCGTGCTTTCACAGTTAAAAGTGGTGATGTTTATAGCAGTATGAATCCAGTATTAAGCGGTGTGCCACAGGGCTCGGTCCTTGGTCCCCTCCTGTTTGTTATTTTTATATCAGACCTTCCTCTCATGGTAAACTCGGTTTGCTCACTCTACGCGGACGATTCCAAAATTTACAATGATCCAAACGAAAATTATGTGGTGTTGCAGGAGGATTTAGACAGGATATTTCAGTGGGCGGAGGACTGGTTACTACCTTTGAACCTTCTGAAGTGTGTAGTTCTTCATCTTGGGAAAAACAACCCCCGTCATACATATTATATAAACAATGTTGCCTTGTCACATACGGACAGATATAATGACCTTGGTGTGATAATTACTTCGGATTTATCATGGAGTGAACATCTGACTACTCAAGTGAAAAAAGCCAACTCAAGAATTTATCTTCTCTCTCGTACTTTTACTAACCCAGATCCTGATACGGTGGCTAAACTATATAAGTCTTATGTACGCCCAATATTGGAGTTTGGAAATAATGTATGGCATCCTATACTACTGCGAGACCAACATATGTTGGAGAATACCCAGAGACGAGCCACTAGACTTCCATATGGGAGAGCAAGACCAACGTATGAAGAACGACTACAAACAATGAAGCTTCCTACTCTCTTGCATCGGCATGAGAGAGGTGACCTTATTACAACTTTCACGGCACTACACGATGATAACTCTCCTATTAGACACCTATTTCACCTCAATGAGGATCGTCGTCTACGCGGACACCCGTATAAGTTGATGCGGGAATCTTTTAGGAGCTCGTCGAAGATGTTCTTCCTTCCTAACCGAGTATTTCATCGATGGAACTCGTTACCAGCTGACGTTGTTACGGCGCCTACTATAAATATTTTCAAAGCTCGGTTAGATGCATATTTTGCTGCACGTGTGCACTAATGTTATATTGTATTCTTTTTTTTTCTTTTTAGAGTTTTATGGGGTTTTGTTACCCTCTACTCTTAACCTATGTAATAATAATAATAATAATATCAAGTCAATCAATAATAAATCAAATTGTCATACATAAATTTAATGTTCTGCAAGGCGCAAAAGTGCATAAAACCTGTGTTTTAGGACCTTAAATTTCAAAAAATTCCAAACCCCCCCCAGACCACCCGGCAGGAGCATAAAATTTGAGTCTAGCACACTTGCAATTTTCGCCTTAGGCCGGCCCTGATGTGCCCCTCAATATGTTTTATAATTCGGCGGCTCTGGTCGGATATATATATATATATATATTTTTTTTTTTTTACCGGTACATATTGATGTCTCAAGCGGCTTCCATTGAGTCAAATGAGCTGAAATTTTGTACCTGAGATTGTTTTCGTTGAAGAACGAAAATATCAAAATTTCTGGGACCATTTCTACCTGGATATATTTATTTTCGCATAAATGTCCATCCCAGTACATATTCACATCTGCAGAGGTTCAAATCACACCAAATTAGCTGAAATTTGGCATCTGAAATGTTTTTCGAGTAAGAACGATTGAGTTTTTCCAACCGTCGCCATTTTTACGTCAATATTTGCCAAACTCCACAGCTTCTGCAGATTGAGTTAGAGGGTTCAAACTTGCAAAGTAGATTGAGTTAATGCTGAGGAAGTGTCTCTAGGTATTTTCAACCTTTTTCCTCAATCGCGCTGCTTCGCATCAGTACACTATTCAATTCGCGAATTTTTTTTACAATAGTGGTTTGAAATTTGATACGAGGATTGACTTTATGTGTAGGTACCTACGTTTCTTCGTTTGTTTAAACTTTTTCCTCAACTTTTTTTCTTCAGCCTTTAGACGTCCACTCCTGAACATAGACCTCTTCTTTCTCCTTCCAAGTCGTCCTTTCCTGGGCGGTATGGATTCAGTTTTTACCCGCATGGCGCTGGATGTCATCTCGCCATCTTAGTTGAGGTTGGCCAACGCTTCTTCTGGATTCTCTAGGTCTCCACTGCATCAGTGTTTTCGTCCATTTGATGTTATCTCTTGCGACGTGGCCTGCCCATTGCCACTTCAGCCTCGCCACTCGCTCCACCACATCTGTGATTCTTGTTCTCCTTCTGACCTCTTCGTTTGGTATATGATCCCTCAAGCTGATCCACAACATGGCTCGTTCGATGGCTCTTTGGCAAACTAGAAGACGATTTGCGCTGCTCACTGTAAGGGTAGCAGTTTCAAGGCCGTATGTCGTCACCGGTAGGATGCAGATGTCGTGAACCTTCTTCTTGAGGTTTATGGGGACTCTAGGGTTTCTCAGAATGTAGCTGACTTTCCCGAACGCTGCCCAAGTTAAGCCTATTCTCCTGGTGATCTCGGCTGTTTGGTTTTCTTTTCCTCAACTAAGATGCACTAATTTTTTCTTGATAAAATAAATTATTTTCATCTCGAAGCGATGCCTTTCACGCGGAAAATACGACCAATGATGGAGCTCTGCCGGTCAATAGTTTTTTTGAATTGAGTCAAGTACGAAAAAACATAAAGGAGGAATTTGAATGATGGATGAACTTGAGCCCCAAAGCAGTTTATCTACTCTGGCGTAAACAGATTTTAGCGAAAAATAGATAACTAATCTTCTGTGTAGATTACATGGCAATAATGAAGACGAGACGTGTATCAAAATATATAGTTTATTAGTTAATCATTAAAAATCATTGAGGGAAGATGGGTAAAGTTTTTCTTGAGAACCTGTGCGTTGGTGGAATTAAATCTAAATCTAGCTGCATTATCAGATTCTTAGTTGGAAAAAAAGATCTCAAGAATGCTATTTATTGACTTGCTTGCGCAATACGTTGTAGACGATCTCTCAGATTCTTATTGTGGGTGGATCTTATCATCTGAATATAAAATGTTCCCTAATGTATTGATTTTTCCAAATTTCTCAATAGAAATATTGCATATCACAACATTCATTTCGATCTTATTAGACCTCATCAGTATTGTATAATGGAAAGGTCGAAAGTTTTTGCAGAAACGGAAATCACAGTTTCCTGCGTAGAGCTTTCATCAATAATAGTGAAAATTAAGAAAATTAATCTTTCTTTAGGTACGCAATACAGTTGAGATATGATAAAATAGAAATAATTCTTGGTCAGCAACCAGGCTCTGATTATATAGGCAAAAATGATATAAAATGAAATTTCAATGAAAAATAAAATTGTTTATTTACATATAATAAATACATTTTACATGATAAGTTAGATTATATGATTTATATTTATATAATATAATATTGAAGCCAGTGACAGAAGACTGGTTCCGTTCACTTTCATAATTTTTTTTACAATAAATAAATTTTACTGAAAATTTCACACTTATCATTCTAAGCCAATCACTCATTTCGATAGTTACCAATAACAACCTTCAAATTTTTCGGATATTTTTCTACTCCTGCCAAGTTAGGCGAACAAAATTAATAAGTGGAAATTTTTTCTTGACAGCTATCATATGATAAGTTTCAAAATGAAACATGTCAGATTTTTTTCAAATAAATATTTGGTGTGAAATTTTCTTACCGAATCCCCCGCGTCTTTGAATTGATAACGGGAAATTTTTCCCCAGTCACGCATTTTTCTAGAAAATTAGGAAATAATTCAAGCACTAGGGAGATTTATGAACGAATAATTATCACGTTCAAAAAAATTTGATGATTTCAATTTAGAAACTCAGGTTACTCATATTCACTCTTAGCGAGTGATTGTTTTATTTCACTATTTATTCACCAGTCCCGTTATGGAGGCGGTGGAGTTCTGGCAGTTTTAATTTTTGATTTTATCCACGGCAGATAGTAGGATAACTTAGTGTAAACATCCGGAAATCCGGGTCTGGCGCAACCGGATCCGAATGAAGTGATGCCGGCTAAAATCCATCGACCGTCACGCATCGCACATTGTAGAGGCCCTCCGCTATCCCCCTGAAATTTGAAAAATAGGCTCTTCATTTAATAAAAAATATCGTTTTCGCTCAACAGTGAGATGAAGAATAAGTAGTGAACTACACTAATGCGATGGTTTTTTTTGTGGTCGTATTTTCACCGCAGATAATAGTCGATTGCTCTGTATCGAAACTGACAAGAGTGGTTTTTATCTAAAATCTAAATCTCTTGATCTACAATTTCTTCAATATATATATATATTTATTTTCAGGTTCTCGCGGAGATAATCTGGTCGTCTGGTTTCCCGGGTTTGTATCCGCGTATGGGCTTCGTCTTCGTTGGAGTCTGCTCGACGTTTCGGCAAAGTCACATTTGTCATCTTCAGGTAGCTCTTCTCGGTCGGAGTGAATACACTGAACTCCGAAACGTCGAGCAGACAACGAAGACGAAGCTCATACGCGGATACAAACCCGGGAAACCAGATGACCTTATATATATATATATATATATATATATATATATACACAGGGTGATTCACGGTGGATGGCACATTAGACGTTTCTGGTGAACCATACAACGGATCACTTTGAAAATTAAATGGAGGGCATAGTCGGACATTCTCTACCCAACTAAAATATTTTCGGTAATGCGATGTTGCCACTTCTATAAGAAAGTAGTAGCAACTTTGATTTTCCAAACGGAACTACCTGTATATTATATTATTTTTAGAATCTCCAACAATTTCCCAACAACTTTTCATGATATGTTCCTATACCTATCTGTCACCGTTTTCGAAATAAAAATTATTTTCGTTTTTTTTCGTCGGAAATCAAGAACTCTAAAAACTCTGATATCTTTGAGCTGAGTAATACAATGATATCGAAATTTCGGATTAAATTTGTTAATACCTGGGGGCTTCCTAAACTTCAGCGTAATTTTCGTTATTTCAATACAGGCTGGTCAAAAATACAGTTATTTCGTTAGCTTGAAAAAATGACTATAAGTTGGTTATTTCAAATGGAATACCCTGTATATTATTGAAAATTCGGAAAGCTGCTAGAATTTCCTTTTTATCTATGTATATTATACCTATACCTAACTAGTCAAGTTTCGGACTTATGAGCACTTATTTGTGAAAATTTTCCTTGAACATGGTATCCCCTTGGTATTTGCTAAGCATGTCATGATTACCTACTATTTGACAGTAATGTTGTGACAATCTACTAATAATATCGAAACTTTCATCACTTCAGAAATTGAAAATACTTTCAGAAACGATGGAAAAAATTTATTCAAATGAAGTTCTTATGAATTTGTTTATTATTTTTGAACAGTGTGATAAAATTATCAGCAGGACATAGACAGTTCAATGAAATGTATCCGAATCTACCGCCAATGAACCTCAAGAAATTTATACGAATGATATCCGGCTTCTTTTGTGAAATTTTCACTTCACCAAAAATGACAATTTTTTCTATTGAAAATTCCTTCTCTTGAAAATTTTGATTCATCAGTCCGAATCATTTTATTTTAAAAAAATGGATCTTTTTGAATGCGTACCAATATCATTTCACAAAATTCAACTGTCTGTTGAGGGTATTGAGGCTTCATTGTTTTGATTTTGGTGAATTTGTAATCATGCATGTTATGTCTTTGCAAGATTCTTTGAACAGATGAATATTTTAAGCCAAAATCTTCTTCAGCACTTCTCATCGATGACTCCGGAAATGCGTGAAAATATGATAGGACATTTGGTTGTCTTCGTCGGAAGTTACGGGCCGATGTACATTTCTTAGTGCTTTTAAAGTTGATCCAAACATTTTGAAATTGTTCTGAATTCGTATAAATTTCTTGAGGTTCATTGGCGGTAGATTCGGATACATTTCATTGAACTTTCTACATGTCTTGCTGATAATTTTATCACACTGTCCAAAAATAATAAACAAATTCATGAGAACTTCATTTCAATAAATTTTTTCCATCGTTTCTGAAGGTATTTCCAACTTCTGAAGTGATGAAAGTTTCGAAATTATTAGTAGATTGTCATAACGTTACTGTTTTATCATGACATGCTCAGCAAATACCAAGGGGATACCATGTTCAAGGAACATTTTCACAAATAAGTGCTCATAAGTCCGAAACTTGACTAGCTAGGTATAGGTATGATATACATAGATAAAAAGGAAATTTTAGCAGCTTTCCGAATTTGTAATAATATACAGGGTATTCCATTTGAAATAACCAACTTATAGTCACTTTTCCAAGCTAACGAAATAACTATATTTTTTGACCACCCTGTATTGAAATAACGAAAATTGGGCTGAAGTGTAGGAAGCCCGTAGGTATTAACAAACTTTATCTGAAATTTCGATATCATTGTATCTCTTAGCTCAAAGATATCAGAGTTTTTAGAGGTCTTGATTTCCGACGAAAAAAAACGAAAATAATTTTTATTTAGAAAACGGTAATAGATAGGTATAGGGAAATATTATGGAAAGTTGTTAGGAAATTGTTGGAGATTCTAAAAATAATATAATATACAGGTGGTTCCAGTTGAAAAATCAAAGTTGCTTCTACCTTCTTATAGAAATGGCAACACCGCATTAGTGAAAATATTTTAGTTGGGTAGAGAATGTCCGACTATGCCCTCCATTGAATTTTTAAAGTGATCCGTTGTATGGTTCACCAGAAACGTCTAATGTGCCATCCACCGTGAATCACCCTGTATATATATATATATATATAAATATATATATATATATATAAATATATATATATATATATATATATATATATATATATACAGGGTGTCCTAATTGCCAAGGGCTGCTATTGCTATCTTGGTAATTATAAGAACTACAAGGTTGGTCAAATTAGACAAAATGTGCAGTTTTTGGTGGACATTGAAAATCTAGTTTCATATTTGAAAAAATAAATTTCTATCTCGAACTAAGGGGGTTTTTCGGAAAATTGCTCAAAACTATTTGATCGAATATCTCGAGGAGTATAATTTTTACAAAAAATTAGTAAGGGAAAAAATTCATGCTTTTTAGACGTTCTGCAATTTGGTATTTTTCAAAGAAATTTGGTAGGTCTAGTTTACGAGATATTACCATCAACTTACTTTTTTTGAATACGGACTTGTATTTTTTATTCCAGTTCTTAAAGAAACTTTTATTCTGATTTTAACGATGTCATATTTGTTTGCGTTTTAATGATGAAAAGACAAAATTTATGTTGTGTTGAGTTTTAAAAAAATGAGAACATCAGAGGTGGCTTAGACTGCCAATAAAACAATTGCCTATTTTAATAACATAAACAGACTGTTGCATCGTGTAATGAAAGAAACTGTTTTTAAACATTCAAACTTTTTTACATTTAATTAAATTCAGGTTATGTAATACACCTTAAAACTTCCTTATTTTTTGAAATTACCTTTGTGTATTCAATATAGAAGAAACAAACTTAATTTTCAGCAGGTTCACTATGAAAGTAACAAATACACGTATCGGTTATTACCAAAATAAATATTGCAGACATGTCATAACATGTTTTAAAGTTTTAAAGATAAGCGCCACCTCATTTCAACTTTCTGAAACAACTGATCTCAATCATATGGAAAAAAATAGTGAAAATCTCACCCTCTCTTCCACCCTATTTGAAAAAAATCGTTGCCACTTTACAATTCACTTCATTTATGTTTTTATATTACGTTTTGAGTATTTGACCATTTTAAAGTAATTCTTTTTGAAAAAAATTGAGAAAAGAGAGAAAATCATTTTCGTAATTTAGCGAGTACGAAATTGTATGTTTTTCTTATTTGAAAATGTTGGCGTTTTATTTTTTTAGTTAGATGAGCTCATAGCTCTTAGAAAAACCTACAAAATCCTTTTTTGAAGGACTTGATTGCTTAAAAACTAAGCGAGTTATAGGGAAAAACCAAAGCACATTTTTGTAGAAAGTAGAATATGTATATTAGTATATTGATGAGTACATATAGTGGTAAATACCAATCAACTTTCAATAAGCAATAATTCCGTTTATATTGGGTCAGAATACATCATGAACAGACGGTTTTCTTTGTTTTTTTATTAGCTATAATTTTTCTCTCTACAGGTTTTTCGATTAAATGCATATTTTTCCAGTTACTCGCGAAAAAGAATCAGAAAACGTGTTTTTTTTTTCCTGAAAACCGACAATTTCAGTCGCGAATAAGTCAGAAAATATTGACTTTCAGAAAAAACTTCATGGGGAAAAAGTTGCTTAGAATTAGTCAATTCATCGATTTCCGTACTTATTTTTAATAAAAAACTTTTCATTCCCAATAAGGGGTGGCATCCACCCCCAGAGAAAGCAACCCCCGGCACAGGGTAGACTTTGAATTAGATGGTAAGTAGAACCTAAATCTAAATTTTCATACAAATCGGTGCTGTATGGGATGAATACACAATTTATACTTTTTTTTACCGTCAATATATATGATATATGATCATAGATTAAAACAATGACTTACCACACAAGTACCAGTAGATCCATCCAGATGTCCTGCACATAAATGTCCGGATTTTATTGTTACTGCGTGTCCATACTTCTTCCTGCAAACTGCGTTGTCGTGAACTGGTATCTTTGCTTCTAGTAATTTACCAGGCAACATGCCATCTTCTACGTCCCTTCCCCAACCGGTCGCCACGCATTTGGTGGTCTGGTTGTATGTCAGGCTCTTGTTGGGGAGGCATACCGAACGGATTCTGCTATCCCCCATGATTTTCACTGGTCGTGATAACTTCATCAAAGCTGCGAAAATTTGAGAAGATGGTGATGTGAAGTGAGAAGATATGAATAGTTTATTATTGAATTGAATTGCATTTACTTGGTGAAAGTTCATATTCATAACTTTATAAAGAAATAAAAAAACTAACTTTTCACAGGTTGAAATGAAAATCTATTGAGTAAACGTGTTTCGTCATAACATTGACTTAATCTCGTACTAAATTATGGTATTAAAAAACAATCTATTTATACGAAATATTGAACATAACAGAGGGGCTCCTAGAGAATCTAAATAACAATAAGCCATTCATTCAGGGTTGTTGGTAGGTACATTGAACAGATTGAGAAGAGGAGAAGGGTTTACTTCAATCTGATCCTTAACTAGGTTTCCGGAATTTTCATATTTATTGATGTATAGGCGAATCAAAATAAGCGCTACGCCGCCTGGTGACAATCAGAATAACTAAAAATCTTGACATAGTTTTTACGTCCTCCTTTGTTTTGTGTTTGTTTTTGTGTGATTTTTTACAAATATTTATTATTTGCAATCATTTTGAAAGCTATGAGTCGTTCGAATCGTTATTGTTCAGTTCCTCAGTGTTCTTCCTGGGAAAAAAAATGTTCAAATGTGAATTTCCATGCTTTTTCTCCAGCTGGTGATGAATATCGTGTTTGTGTAGAAGGGAAAAAGGAATACCCTAAAGTCTCCACTTTGCGTGATCTGATAACTACAGATAGTGCTCTAAACAGTTTCACTGGTCTCAATAATATAAAACTATTAGATACAATAGTAAAAGCAGTACAATCTGTTTACAGTGATCAACGGTCACATAGATTAACAATCAAACAGCGTATTGTTTTAGTATTGACAAAATTGAAGTGTGACCTTACATATGTGACATTATCTATTTTATTTGGCATTTCAAAAGAATTATGCCAAAAATATATTTATGAAATGCTACCCATTATGAGTAGAGTTCTTAGTTGTGTCATAAGATTCCCAGAATATTCTGAAATACAGAGAAACATGCCAAAATGTTTTGAAAGTTTTCAAAATACTCGAATCATCTTAGACTGTACAGAAAATTTTATACAGAAACCAAAGTGCCTTTGCTGCAGGATCAAGTTTTACTCTCAGTATAAATCTAATAACACAGTGGAATTCATGACAGGTGTTTCTCCTGGAGGTTTAATTACTTATATTAGTGAACCATATGGGGGAAGAGCATCTGATAAAACGATTTTCCAACAAAGTGACTTAATTTTGAAGTTAGAAAGCTCACAGGATGCTATTATGGTGGACAAAGGTTTCTTGATAAATGATATTTGTCAACAGTTTAAAATAAAGTTGATCAGGCCACCATTTTTGAAAGTCAAAAAACAGTTGACTACAGAAGAAGCATTGTTGAATGTCAAAATAGCAGCTGCTAGAGTACATATTGAACGAGTCAATCAGAGAATTAAGATATTCATCTCATGATCTAACCTAAAGATTTCTCTCAATTTGGCTACAAAAGGAATGATGATAATCACCTACCGCCTCAATAGCAATGAGAATACATACACAGTAACACACTTGTTCACTAAAAAAGCCTGAAAAGTCTTTATATTTATGGTAAAATTATATTTCAAAAACACAAATAAACACACAACAAATACAACATAAATATTCCAATGTCAATATTTATAGTTCTACGACTGGCCACATTGGCGCTGCATTCTTATTTTCAGATGCCTATAGGGATTCTACTGTAATATTTTATAATTGTGATTAAAGGTATGGTTTTCTTGAATAAGATGGCACGCATAATTAGAGTCTCTGCTCAATATAGCTACGTTGGTGTTCGTTCGTGTATTAGTCCTGTGTAACACAGTGTTGTATAACACTTTTGTGTTGACACTTTCACATGTGCCAGATGTGCTGAAACAGTAGAATGATATCCAATGGCACTCGACACTTCATGAAACCGAGGTGCGGGAAAGGTATGGTCTGTTTCAGAAATTACGCGACTGCACGTTTAGCACTAGAGATGTGTTGTATCATGGACTATAGGCAACCCACATTACATAAAACTATTAGTTTTTATAGTAAACATGTGCGTAATATAAGCCGCGCTAGTCGAGCCTCAGGATTGTTGGCGCTGCGGATTATTTTATTTGATATTACGAATAAAATTTATGCATCTCTATCTTAAAAATTTTAACATTCTGCAATTCTACATTAATTGAATTATTATAATGTTTCGCTTTGCGTGTCATAGTTATGCCGACTCTGATACCCAGCACTGACCTGAGCCAACAGAAATTTGATGCTGAAGCATTGAGTTTCAGTTTTAAGAGTGCCAGATTAGGTTTTAACACTTTACGCAACGCATGACTCCCGACTGTGTCGTGACACAATTGTGCTGGCACAAAGTGTTGAAACACTAGGTTGTGTTAGTGTCATTGTTTCAGCACCCAATATTTCACTGTGTTACCCAGGCCTATCGTGTATTCGAGGTTTGAAATTGTACTACCTATATAGAATTTTTCACAATCGTTACAGTCGAGTCTATAAACACCAGTACGTTCATCTCTATGAATTTTTGATTTGTTGTTTTTAATCAATTTTCCAATGCTATTGTTGGTTTTATATGAAATTTTGAAATTTTGTTTTCGGAAGGTTTGCCCAAGTATGTTAAACTGTTAAATACTGTACTTTTCTCGGATATAAGTGGGTAAACTTCTGAAATTGCCATTTTGTATTTTTTCCTATGAATGAGGCTATCAATCATATTAGGAGAGAAACCATTATTTACTGCCATTTGTTTGATTATATACAATTCCTTTCGACAATTAGCTTCGGATAATGGAATTTTGAAAAGCCTATGAATCACACTATGATAAGCCGCTAATTTATGTGAAAAAGGGTGTAGTGATTTGCTCATAGCAAATCACTACACCCTTTTGTAATATCTGTATGAGATGGTTTATGAAAAATTGAAAATTCGTGTTTGTTGCTTTTTCTGGTAATAGTTAAATCTAAGTAATTAATAGAATTATTCATTTCAGTTTCTAGAGAAAATTTAATACAGGGGTGTATGGAATTGATATAAGTAATGAAATTATCCAATTGTCTATCTGTACCAGTATAGCAAACAATGACGTCATCAACGTATCTATACCAATAAAGAAAGTATTTACTTACTGCTGAAGTGGTTCATAATAGTTTTCTCTGAATTATCCATAAAGATTTCTGATAACAAAGGGCTTAAGGGATTTCCCATGATCAAACCTTCCTTATTACTATAATACACGTTGTTGAAACTGAAATAATTTTGTTATAAATTTTGTTATAACACCTTCTCCTCTCCTTAATCTGTTCAATATAACTACCAATAACTCTGAATGAATTGCTTATTGTTATTTTGTTTATCTAGGAACCCCTCTGTTATGTTCAATTTTCGTATAAATAGATTGTTTTGTAATACCATAGTTTAGTACGAGATGAAGTCAATGTTATGACGAAACGCGTTTACTGAATCGATTTTTATTCCATCCTGTGAAAAGTTATGAGTAGTTTCTTAAATGGTTTTAATGATGCCAGGAAACAATTAGAAATAAAGACAAATTTTGCTCAAGGAAACGATTATATAACATGTTTGAGAAATGAAACTCTGAGTTTAACGATTTTCACATATAATAAAACAACAACAGTTGCGCAACGAGGTATGATCCAAACATAATAGACAAAATAATGAGGGAGAAAAATCATAAAATGACAATTTCATAAGTATTCCCATTGATAAAACCAGAAGAAATTGAATATGATAGTATAATAATTTTTCTGTTAGGATTTTCAAAAGGAAATTGAGAAATTTAATTTTGATAATGGTATTCAGCTTCTGGTGAAACCTGTTTATTTATTTTTCTCAAAATTTTTGTATTTATTTTTGTTAGTGACATTCTTGTTCTCACAGTGTATCTTAGTAATTAAGTACTTATTATTAATGATTTAAAACTGAACTGGTTTGAATGCAATGAGCAGTATATTTGAATGGCTATTTGGTGAAGTGAAAGAATGGCTTGCCAAACTCCTAACATTCGTAATTGAAATATTGTTATGTAATAAATATTTTTTATACGTCCGTGTGAGAGGAAAAATCTTTTATAGACTACCCTGAGAGTATCCCGCACGCATTCTCAGGGTGTGTGAGACTCCGGATGTTGCTGGTTACTCACTAAAAAACCTCTCATATATTCCTTGGAGTAGTTCTTCATCCTGCCCTTACAGCGTCCCTAAACAAAAGAGATGAGCTGCAAGCGACCTCTATAGTTCATGGGACCTGATGACTCGAAGTGACCCGAGCAACACTGCTTTCTGCATTCTGCGCGTCAATATATCTGCCAGAGATCTGCATGCCGGAATAATTTTCAATTCTGTCACATAGTTAGCTCTCATTCCGCCTAGACAACCTATGATTAGTACGACCATCCTAACTTTATGTCCTGGGTATAGTGTCCTTTTCTGTTCTTCTTTCATCACCTCATTATTTTCGGCAGGGGACGAAAACTCGACAACTCTGAGTTCTTTGTCCAGTAGGACTTTATCTGGCGTTATTGGGTGTATCTGCCGAGTTGTTGGAAAAGCATAGTTCCAGTATATGCGAGATCTATCGTTCTCAACAACCACTTCAATTTCTAGTGAAAAATATGGTAGCACTAGTTCTTTGTCTATATCATAAACTTCTCTCAGATGGAAGTAGAGAATTCGGAGAAAAATATTATTATTATTATTATTATAACTTATTTCGGCAAAGCTTCCAACGAATCACAATCTTTTTCCTCTATTCTAGATTTCAATTTAGCATTCAGAACAAGAAATAGTCTAGGAAAATACATAACAAACAACAAGTCAAATAGATAAGCTCAGTGAATCGAGGATTTATAAAGTCAAATGCGAAAATTGCAATAAAATATATGTAGGTCGGACACATAGAAATTTCGAAAAAAGGATTACTGAACACAGGCGAAGTTACGTAAATCACAACGAAGATTCAATAATTATATAGTCCACTCAATCTAGACCAAAAATAGGCAATCAGAGGAACTAAAAATACTAGTTCCAATTTTTTCAGAAATGTGTAGGAAGGGGTTCCCTGAACAAGGGAAAATAAAGTCCCTCCAAATCCCGGTGCCCCTAGAGGGGGGAGGGTGGTTGACGTAGTTATTGACGTAGTTATTGACGTAGTATTGACGTCAATGGGGTATTCACGCACGGTATCAGTGCGGGATGCACTCCGATTGGGCGTGACACGGCGACCACTGAGAAGCGGCTTCCATGCTGATGGGAGTCTGTGACTGTCATCTCTGGTGTTCAAACAATTTGGGCGTTTTTCTATTTCTACAGCTTCACGAAATATTCGGGATTTGAATGATCGGACGGGAGCAATAGTTCTTGTATTGGGGAAATCGATAATGTGGCCTGTTTGGGTGTGATGTTGGGAAAGGGCGTTGGTGATATCTGAATGTCTTACTGAAAGTGAATGTTCCTTGGCACGGACCTGAATTCGTCGGTTCGTTTGTCCTATATAAGAACGAGGACAATTGGAACAGGGAATCTCATAAACACCGTGATTTTCGTTAGGAATTTTATCCTTGACGGATCTGATTAGATGGGAGAGTTTTTGTTGGGTGGTGAATATTGTTTTGATGTTTGTGTTTTTGAGAGATCTTGCGATCTTATCTGTTACTCCTTTGATGTAAGGAAGGAATAATTTAGGTGTAGATTCTTGGTCAGTGGGATTGGAACGTGGTAGAGGTGGGGTGATGTTTGTGTGTTTGCGTATGTTCTTGTTGATTTGATATGTGTTGTAACCGTTCTGTAATAATATATGTTTTAGAGTCTTGAGTTCTGATTCACGGTGTTCGTCGTCAGATAGTCGAATGGAGCGGTAGATTAGAGTATTAACTACAGAGTTAAGTTGAGAGGGATGGTGGTGAGACTGGGCGTTCAGATAACGGTTTGTATGGGAGTGTTATAGATAAACTGAATAGGAGAAGCCTTGGGATGGAAATTTTTTGAACATAACATCGAGAAATAGCAGAGACCCATCTATCTCCACTTCCATTGTGAATTGGATACTTGGATGTATGCCATTCAAATGATTCAAGAAGTAGAGCAACGAGTCTCCGCCATGGGGCCAGATCGCAAAGACATCGTCTACATAACGTAGCCAGCATGATGGTTTAAGGTCGAATGACGAGAGAGCTTGGGTTTCGAAATGTTCCATGAAAATGTTGGCTATGACGGGGGAGAGAGGGGATCCCATTGGGGCTCCCTTAATTTGTCTGAAGAAATTGCCTTGAAAGATAAAGTGAGTGTTGGCCATGCAATGTTTGATCAGGGATAGGTTGTCTTGGGGTATTTCATGTTTCGTGTCTAGGATGGAAAGTGTTTCTTCGATGGGGATATTTGTAAATAAGGAGACAATATCAAAACTAACAAGGAGATCAGATGAGGTAATATCAATACTTTTTAGGAGTTCTTTGAAGTGAAAAGAGTTTTTTACGTATGACTGGGTTTGTTCGGCAAGGGGTTGAAGGGTTTTGGCGAGATATTTCGCAAGAGGATGTGTTGGACAATTGTAAGCGCTGACAATGGGTCGAAGTGGAATATTAGGCTTGTGAACTTTGGGTAGACCATAAATTCGAGGAGTTCTTGAAGATTTTTCTCTTGGGATTAGAGACTTTTTTATTTCAGGTGGCAGATTCGATTGGTTGATACGAGATTTTATGGTTTTCTCCAGGTATGTTGTCGGGTCATGAGGGATACGCTTATAGTCGGGGGTGTCAAGAAGATTGGACATTTTATCGAGGTAAGAAGAAGTGTTAAGAATGACAGTGGCATTGCCTTTATCGGCTGGGAGGACGACTATATTTTGGTCATTGTAAAGTTCTTTGAGAGATTGCCTCTCAGAAAAAGTGAGGTTGGGACGGGGTGGCCGACTTGTACGAAGAATTTTGGCGATGTCATGCCTGGCAGTTTCTGCTTGATCTGTTGGTAGATGGGAAATTGCTTCTTCTGTTTGGGAGATGATAGTTTCTATGGGGATGGATTTTGGTGTGATGGAATAGTTGAAACCTTTCGAGAGTGCTTTTATTGCGATCTCGGAAATTGGGGTGTCAGAATAATTGTGAACAATGGAGGAGGTATAAGATGAAGATGATTTTTGTGGTTTTTGGGAATTGATGAGTTTGGCTAGTTTATTTTTTTGAGTTAAGGTCTTTTGGTCGGAAAGATGTTGTGCCTTGGAGTTGGATAGGCGATCAAAAGTATCCCATAGGATTGGATGGATGTGGAAAGAGTGAAGGTGATGGAAAGTTTTGAGAAGTAGTTCGTTAGTGTGATTTAGGTTGCATCTTGTAGTGTGAATGGAATCTCTAAGGAGGGCAAAACTTGTTCTATTGAGAATTCGGGTTATGGAAGGGGATTTTGTATGATGTTTGAGCTGTAGAAATTTGGGAATGACACGATGGTCACGACATGATTTCAGAAAGGTGAGGTCACAGAGGAGTCGATGTTTTCGGGATAAAAGGGAAGAATAGGATTTTGTGATTGAAAGAAATTCCTCTCCGTAGAGGCGTATAAAATGTTCAGAAAGATTTCCGCGGTCGAAAGTATTTGAAAAACTTGGTTCTCGGGATGAACCGCGTAAAAGAATTGAAAAATCTCGACGTTTCGGCTCCTTTTGCGAAGCCATCTTCAGGAGAATTACAAGGGAAAATAATTCAGATACGTGGCCTCAATCTGCCTACTCCACGAATCGAATTAGGAGGAATCGGAAATAATACGATTGCGTGGTCTCAAACTGCCTACTCCACCAACCGTACTGCTTTCTGTCAACTCTGAAGTCTCAACCTGCCTACTCTTCAGAGTCAACGTTCTTATATAGGACAAACGAACCGACGAATTCAGGTCCGTGCCAAGGAACATTCACTTTCAGTAAGACATTCAGATATCACCAACGCCCTTTCCCAACATCACACCCAAACAGGCCACATTATCGATTTCCCCAATACAAGAACTATTGCTCCCGTCCGATCATTCAAATCCCGAATATTTCGTGAAGCTGTAGAAATAGAAAAACGTCCAAATTGTTTGAACACCAGAGATGACAGTCACAGACTCCCATCAGCATGGAAGCCGCTTCTCAGTGGTCGCCGTGTCACGCCCAATCGGAGTGCATCCCGCACTGATACCGTGCGTGAATACCCCATTGACGTCAATACTACGTCAATAACTACGTCAATAGAGTACCCACCCCCCTTCCCTATAAATACGGCCACGCGACGATCGGCCCGTCAGTTGACTCTGAAGAGTAGGCAGGTTGAGACTTCAGAGTTGACAGAAAGCAGTACGGTTGGTGGAGTAGGCAGTTTGAGACCACGCAATCGTATTATTTCCGATTCCTCCTAATTCGATTCGTGGAGTAGGCAGATTGAGGCCACGTATCTGAATTATTTTTCCTTGTAATTCTCCTGAAGATGGCTTCGCAAAAGGAGCCGAAACGTCGAGATTTTTCAATTCTTTTACGCGGTTCATCCCGAGAACCAAGTTTTTCAAATACTTTCGACCGCGGAAATCTTTCTGAACATATATATATATTATATATTTATATATATATATATATATATATATATATATATATATATATATATATATATATATGTTTTAATGATATTATGTAATTATTATATGTTCACTAAGATTAGTCTCGTCGACAATATCTTCGTCGATGTCTTTCTCGAGGATAGGTGGGCAGTTTAGGCGGTCACCTTCACATCCACAAACAGAAGAGCATTGGATGTCTCCCTTCCTACAACCACACTTGTTATTGCAGTCCGTGGCACAGCGGCCAAATTTATTTATTTTAAAATGTGGTCTGGAGCAGGAGATTAGGAGGATTTGACGGGAGTGTGGATTCCATGTTCATCCCTAACCCAATTCCATATTTCTGGGAAGATGGTGGTATCACCTAGCCAAATTTGGGTTTGAAGGAACACCCTATGAGCGTGCTGTGCAGCAGCTGCTTTCGTTGGTGGCAGAGAAGCCAAAGTGGCTTTCACCTTTATGACGATTCAACGAAGCAGCTGAAGCGTTGTTCATTCATTAAATTTTCTACAGGTTTGGTTACTTACATTTTTTTGAAAAACTGAACATGCTACTATCTCCGGAAAGGTAGTATTTTTTTTTGAAAAAATTGTTTTTAACTCTTTTTTTTTGTATATTTTTGTCTTCTAGATCTTCACTGGTTCATTTTAGGAGAAAATCGTCACAATAAAACTTGTACAGTATCAAATTCTCTGCATCTGAACAGCTTCTAACACGTTCTGAATCACAGTAAAATAATAATACAATATTACGGCATGTCTAAAACAATATAATATGATTTTTATGATATTTTATCGAGGTTTCACTGAATAACTGTTAGCGACACCAAATTTAAAACAAATTTAAGAGTAACAAATATTTATTTGCGTGCGGTCGGAGAATCATATGAAATGCTTTCGAGATAGCTAGTATACGAGATTAGACAGCAAGTGTCGGTGTGTGTGGTATAAAGCCGTCCTTCATCCACCAAATAGCAAGTGGCCCAAGCAGGAGAAGCCATGTTACTTATCCTCTACAACGCCCCGCCCAACCAAGAGGATTTAAATGAACACCGCTACAGCTGCTTTGTTAAATCGTCAACGAAGGTGAAAGTCAATTTGGCACCAACAAAAGCAGCTGCTGCACAGCACGCTCATAGGTTATTCCTTCAAACCCTAATTTGGCTGGGTAATACCACCATCGACCCACTATTATGGGGTTGGGATAGGGATGAACATGGAATCCTCACTCCCATCAAATCCTCCGAACCTCCTGCCCCAGACCACATTTCGAATGCAATATTTCGCCGATGGGGTACGGGATGCAATAACAGATGTGGTTGTAGGAAGGCAGGCATCTCTGTTTGTGGATGTGAAAGTGACTGCCTAAACTGCCCGTCTGTCCTCTTGGAAGACATCGACGAGGATATTGTCGACGAGACTAATCATTAATCATCAAAACATAATAATAATAATAATTCCATTTTACTTGTGCCAATTTCAATATTTCTGTGTACCATAAAATTAAATTCTTTTGAATTAGGCCTTAGAGATTTCATTCACCTGTACGACACCACTTTTACAAACATATATTTACAAAATATATTCTATAGATAAATAACTATATAATATATAAGATCGTTTACATTTGTGTGAACCATATATATAAACATATGTAGAGAAATGGAGCCATCAAATGGATCAAAACTATTATTTATTTCAATTGGGAAATCAAGATTTTTCGTTGAAATCTTAAAAGTGCTGTAAGTTGCGATGCGTTTATTATAAATTAACGTTGGATATATATTCAAGTGAAGAATTTAATGCTTTATAAATTTTATATGGACGGTTCTACGCTAGAATTAACGAGTGAGTATCTAAAAGACAATAATAAACGAAAACCAAGAGTGAAATAAATTTTGTTTCAATATCCACCATAACGGAGCCGGTAGCACCAAAACGGTTCAGTTTTTAGAAAAAATGTTCATTACCAAATTTGTAGCAAATTTAATAAGCTTTCATTTTGTACTGAACAACTTTTTCACTGCAACGCACCGTTTTCAAGTTATAAGCGAAAAACTGAAAAATGGAACACTTAAACCCTTCTCCCCCCTCTAGCGGCACCGGGATTTGGAGGGACTTTATTTTCCCTTGTTCAGGGGACCCCTCCCTACACATTTCTGAAAAAATTGTAACTAGTATTTTTAGTTCCTCTGATTTTCCTATTTTGAGTGGACTAATATGCTAGACATTAAATGAAAGAGTAACATGACTTCAATTCGGACTTCGAAATACTACATCTCGGAACAAAAGGTTCAAAATTAAATCTTATGGAAACTTTAGAAATTAATAGGCAGAAAAATTTCTAGAAGTAACTTAACAACCAATAGTATGTGAACAGCTCCCCCCTTCTTAAACTTTTCAATGAATTAAGGTAGTTTGTTATTAGAATCCAAGAATGGATTTCCCAAATACATAATTGTACTTTGTAAACCTTGCATTAGATATTTTAGTTTTAGTTTTAGAAATGCGCACCTGAAGAAGCTGTAGTGTCAGCGAAACGTGTTGTGCAACTGTTGTTTTATTATATGTGAAAATCGTTGAACTTAGAATTTCATTTTTTCAAACATGTTAACAATTGATTTTTATCAATTCAAATGTTAAACGATTATAAGCTACTATCATTTTTAAAAAAATAGACATTTTTTTGTTTTCAGCCCGCTGAAATTTATTGTTATTCTAAATACTGCAGAACTTCGGGTTTTTTTTTAGTTTAGTGCCATAATCATAGGAAACAAATTGCTGATCGAAAAAAAGATGCCAAACAGAGTCTTTAGAAAATTTTGTTGTCACATTACACGAATATCTGGTTGAATTTTCCGCAAGTAGAAGCAGGTTATGATTTTTCTTAACTCTCTCGCTCACCTTGTCCTCAGTTGAGGACAACCTACTTTGGATTTTTTCCTATGAAGTACCGCTTGCTCTTACTCCTCTGTCACACTGTCCTCAGTTATGAACATAATATTCTTCCAAATGAATATATGTGCTGCCATCTTCAATATGATCCAAAAAATAATCATGCATTTGAAATATGGGATTCCGAAGGGTAGCTATGACAGCAGTGTATCGCTCTACTGTTTATTTTTTGTTCGCTATATTCGTTAGACCATGTGTTTGAAAACTGTTTGTTTACGTTCAAGATAAGTGTAGACTAGTACCAAAGCAATTGCGTTAGGTGATTTTTGTGCATACTGTAATCAGCGATTTTTGAAAGTGTGGCGTACTATTTTGAGGAAACTGTGAACTAGCGGTAAAGGCAACATCTAGGTGAATATAACAGCACTTTTATTTTAATTCTGCAAATGTTAAATTTAATACACTTCAGAACTTCGAAAATGGGCGCAAAAATAATATAAATATATTCAATGAAATAAATAATGGAAGATATTGATATTTTACCATCTAAAAATATTTCAGAATTTTTTTTTTCTCCATCAGCTCATGATGTCCTCAATTGGGGACATGTCATAGTGTCCAAACGGAGCATTTTGAAAATCTGAATTTAACATCAAAAATTTTCAAAAAATCATAAGTTGCATCACAGTAAATTTCAGATTTTTCGCTCCAATACTTTTAATTCGTGACCGAGAGGGTTAAATGAGCAAGTCTAGCTTAGATCTCTGAATTAATTATAAGTACTCCTCATTCGTGAGTTTCTGATTGCCAAATGAATTTATGAACAATAAAGCTGAATAACTCATCTAACGATGGTATTATCCCAGTGAAAATATACGCTTATACATTTCAATTACAATTAATATGATAGTGGGTGATGCTCTGAAAAAACGTAGGCGATTCTTGTTCACTTTTCAACAGTCCATTCATTATAGTGTTAAACTATATAGTTTCTTTTCTTCATCAGTGTTTTATTGTAATTCTCAGTAGAAAACAAAGACAATTTGAATAATCATTTTTTTTCTGAGTGAGCAACACTGATGAGACCAAAAGAAAACAATAAATAGGTGTGTGATATTTATGAGTTTGCGTGAGCTCCTAAAATGAAAGCTGTAGGAAAAAAAACCAAATTATAACTTTATAACTAAATCGGTCCTACCAATATCATGTTGATAGTTGTGAAATCTTTCGTGTATGATTATATTTTCCACGGGAATTCGTTCTTCCGAATTTTCTTCTACGTCTCGGTCCCAGTCTCCCAAAACTGCTGTCCATAACGGTGGCAGAGGCAGATTGAAAAGATCACTGAAACATTTGAAATTTTATTTCAAACATTTATTGAAATAAAAACTAATATTTTTACTATTGAATAATATCAAGAATGCATTTCATATCACTCATTGTTTAATTTCCTTAAATTTCATTTATTAACGACATGTGAAAAAATAATACTATAAGTAGCTGATTTGATTTGAAAAATGTTGAATAAGTAAATTCCAATTGGTATTCACTGAGAACTGAAACAAATTATAAACATGTACAGAGTGGCCCAATTTCGAAAGGAATTGGAAGTTTAGGGTTCTTCTAGCATATAGTCGAAAAACGAATAGAAATGTCCCTATCTTTTTTATTACCAAAATTATCGATTTTTCGAAGAGCCTTTTTTTTTGTGTTTCTAAGACCAATTCACCACCATAATTTCAAATTACATTTAGTTTTTGAGATATAACACAAACTTGATAATTTTCTTATGGGACATGCCATATTTTATTTTTTTTGTTGAAGTATACATAAAATTTGAACTATGTGATATTAGGTTTGGCTTCAGTCGGCTAAATATTTCACCAGAAGGTTGCCTTCTCTTTGAATATCGCTCATTAAACAGTCGCAATGATAAATATATATTTTCATTCGCATATATGAGACATCTGAGCATATTATACTTTTTGAAATGTTGAAACATTTCGATAAACTTTTGTTCGAAAATGACAGTAAGTGATTCTTTGTTACCATGCCAATATTTGTAGGTTGAAATAACCAAACTTTTTGTTTTTGTCAAAGCTCACTCTGATGAAACTTCTTCGCTATTCATCTATTCCTTTATTCTAACGTTTCGGCATTACAAAGCCTTTTTCAAGGACAATAGAGAGAAAGAAAAAATTATTGTCACTAAAATTATCACATATATGAATATATATATATATATATATATATATATATATATATATAATATATATATATATATATATAAACTATGTGTTTTATTTTAAATATCAATATATATATATATATATATATATATATTATATATATATATATATATATATATTAATATATATATATATATATATATATTATATATGTATATATATATATATATATATATATATATAATATATATATATATATATATATATATATATATATATATATGTTCAGAAAGATTTCCGCGGTCGGAAGTATTTGAAATCTGATCTGATCAGAGTGCATCCCGCACTGATGAGCGTGAGTACCCACCCCCTTCCCCTATAACTACGCCCACGCGACGCACTGCCCGTCAGTTGACTCTGAAGAGTAGGCAGATTGAGACTTCAGAGTTGACAGGAAGCAGTACGGTTAGTGGAGTAGGCAGGTTGAGACCACGCAATCGTATTGTTTCCGATTCCTCCTAATTCGATTCGTGGAGTAGGCAGATTGAGGCCACAAGTCTGAATTATTTACCTTCTAATTCTCCTGAAGATGGCTTCGCAAAAGGAGCCGAAACGTCGAGATTTTTCAAATCTTTTACGCGGTTCATTCCGTGAACCAAGTTTTTCATATATATATATATATAAATATATATATATATAAATATATATATATATATATATATATATATATATATATATATATATATATATATATATATATATAAATATATATTTTCATTACAGCAAAAGTATCAAAATCTGGATAAATTCAGTCAAAATATCTTGACTTGCAAACTCCCGATTAAGTAGAGAAGCTGCATGAACGAAAATTTCTCAAACTGGTGTAAAAGATGTTCATATCAATAAATTCAGTTTCCTAGGGCATTTCGAAGCTGAAAAAGGTGTTTGAAAGATTTTTGCATCCCCAAACCTTCATCAAATTGATTTACAGGGTTGAAAAGAACAGAAGTGCGTGACAACATGCGTTGTTTTCTTTGAATATTCGATGAGTATCGTATACGACTAAAGGAGTAAAAACTCATTTTGAAAAGAAGAATTGCGTCGTGTCAACTTCAGTCACCCAGTTCTTTAATTAACACTTTTCTCTTGTTTTCTCTCTTATTCGTCCAATTTCGCGTTCATGAATGAACCATGCGAGTGATACGCCGCATCTAAATAATATAATTAGGGTTGAAACACCCTGGGAACTAGAAGTTGGGCATTTTCTTTGCCAGTTGTCGCATGTTGAATGTTAATGCACGAGTAGCTGATGAGTCTGTCCAGAGAGGGTGATTCTCGACCGTGAAATCTCCGATGGAAGGATTACGAGGCCATTTGTCGTTTTTTTTTTGGAGTAGCCCGAACGTGTGAGGGATTCATGATGATAAAGTGGCGTTAATAATGTGTTTAGGTTGTTCAGGTAATTCATTAATTGGACTGGACGCAGGATATCTAATGTCACACCCACTACTTTAACGTATATTTGATTTTAGAGTGTTATATGGGGTTAATGTATATGAGAGATAATTTTTTCATCGATAATTATATGTATAGTTGTATGAAAGTTTTATTGTCATGGCAAGAAATCCAGAATCTAGCAAGTGAGGTTTACTAGAGTATTTTAAGCTATTGCATAGCTTTTATCGCGGGCTTTGAGCGCGGAGCTCGAATCATGAAATTCCGTAACGAAAATAAAACCTAACACTTCCCACTCCGCCTACCATGTAGCTCGGCCGAGCGTGCGCTTAACATGTATGTATATGGTACGACTGTACGAAGCTCGCTCGGATCGAGACGAGCTGCTCCGAAATCGGACGAATACGTAAGCAGCTGTTTGTGAGAAAGTATATAAGTGTATAGGTATCTTTCATATCTTCAATTCCACTCCGAGACGTCGAAGAGATAACTACCCAAGTAATCCAGAAAGCTGTAATAGGAAGAAGAAATAGTCACTGTTCACAAACTATTTTGTATCCGGAAGACTTTTTCAAGTCTTACAGTTTTCATCGACGACAGAACGAGGCGAATCCCGAAATCCAACAATCGAATTTTTGAATTCGATCTTACGAATAATCTTTCACTTTTTACGATCGACGAAGAGGATTTTTTCAAATCCTCTTAACTTAATCGCCCTCAAGTGTTGTGTTGTGAAAGTGCCGAGTGAAAAAAAGTTCAGTAAACCGGTTGTGAAGTGTATATCGGGTGAGTCTATTCCATTTTATTCATTGATTCCTTTTTATTGAGTGCTCATATATATCACCGTATGCCTAACACCGCCGCCAAGGCGGGTGGTCGTAAAAAGCCACCTGCCTCCGCCCCTACCCCCGTCCCCCGTAGAAGGTCTTCTACTCCGAAGAGCGATACTTCGGAGAAAAGGACCACTAGGAGTCAGAAGAGTGCTGCTCCGTCATCCCCAATTCCATCCCTACTCACACTCAACATTCCAAAACCCCCAACTGCCCAACTTTCTACCTCACGTAGAAACCCGGAGACAAATTCCTCCTTTTCATCAATTTCCTCCGATAACTCGACAAATCAAACAATCCGTACCCCCAAAATATTCCGATATGTGGTCCGTAACATCCCGGACTCTATCAAAACCCAAAAAGAGTTTTTCAGGGTTATTAAAACCACCCCGTTGACTTTAATTAACCTTAAAGTCAACTTTAATAAAACTACACTAATTGAATGCAGTAGTCCCGCCCCCCAAAATTTTCAAAAATTACTACAAAATACTGTAGGTACGCCCTCTATTTCATTTTCCCCTCTAAACTTTCACAAGATTAATAATCCAGTAAACCGCCCCCCCCAAAATTTCATATTCCTGCGTTATCAAACATGTCGATCAAAGCTACAAACTCGAAGAGGTCATGGAAGCTCTCAACAATAACAATATTCCTTTTAATAAATGCTGGAGAATTATCTCCAGAGCTACCAATAAAGAAACAACACTCATCAGAGTCACTACTTTTTCAAAAAACGCGATTGACGAACTTTTGTTAAAAGGGCTGTCAATCTACGGGCGTATTCATGAAGTAGAACCGTCAAAAGTTCCACTACCAGTTTCCAAATTCTGCACAACGTGCACAAAAACCGGACATGACCGCTTCGAGTGTGTAGCAAAACCCTCATGCGCATCCTGCGGAGGGGATCACAAAAACTCAAATTGCCCCAAATTGAAAAATCCCACCTGTCCCAACTGCAAGGTGAACCACCCTGCTTGGGACTTAAAATGTCCTAAGCGTCGGGAAGCCCCTACAGAACCCTCAAAAATTGCCCCAGTCCAGGTCTTGAACGAAAGTTTACCGGATAGCGATGGATCAAAATGCGAGCACTTCGCTCGAATCAACTCGATGGTTAGATTCATCACCCAATCCCTTTCGAACATTTTCCCCGAAAAACGGGAACTCATCGCCAAGACAATAACAGAAACATCTCGCGTTTTTTTGAATCGCACTGCTATAATAAATTACTGTGGCAGTAAAATTTCAATAACTTTCTCCCCCATTGAATTATTGGACGATTCGATGGAATCCGTTTTATCGTCAATCCCCGAGTAAAATGAATTTTACAATAGGTACTGTAAACGCTTGCGGTCTTCGCCGCAAGCGTCATCTCCTTAAAGCACTCCTCCTAAACCATAATATATCCATCCATTCAATAACTGAAACCAAGTTGAAACACCCTCTCTTTCTTTCAAATTACAATACTTTCCAACGCAATAGTCTACTCGGAGCCATACGTGGCACCGCGTTACTTATTAAAAATTGTTTTGCATCAACTAAATTTACAATTCCGAACGAGTTTTCACATCTAGAGTGCGTAGCCGCGAGGCTCCACCTTAATAATTTAACAGTAACTATTTTTAGTTACTACCATCCCCCTGGCGATATTCTTCCGGCGGATTTTCTGCAATATATATCGACAATCCCGTACTCTATACTGCTTGGCGACCTCAACGCCCGTAATATTCAATTTGGCGATACAACATCGAACAGAAATGGTCGTATTCTATCCGAATGCCTCATAGAATTTCATCTATGGAGGTGTTATAATACGAATCCAACTTTTTTTAGCCATAACGGTATGTCCATAACCGACCATATTCTGATTACGTCTGATCTTATTCGTTATTTTGAGGATCCATGTTTTATCGGACAAACGATAACATCCGACCACCTTCCACTTCTGGTTAATTCTACTTTGTCTACTCCCCCAATTCAACAACCTTCTTTTATTACATTCAGGGATTTTAAAAACACGGACTGGGAACAGTTTCGTAATCTTATAACAGAAAATCTTCCAGTTCAGCCAGAAATTCTGAATACTCGTGAATTAGATAATACTATTGTTAATTTCACTCAATTAATTACACAGTCATTTAACACCTCTGCCCCAGAGAAAACAATAAACATTCACCGCCCTCCCTGCCTCCGTTTATAGTGGAAACTATTAAACAAAAACGACGTCTCTATCGTTTATTCCTTAGAACAAGAGACGCCGCTATTAAAACTGAATACAATCGACTTTCGGCAACAATACGCCGGGAAACTAACCGTTTCAAAGAAGAAAAGTGGTCCGACGCTACGTCGAAACTTGACTTCAGAAACGGCAAAGAATTCTGGCGTAATTTCAAAATTCTTTCAGGATCCAGAAAAACTCAAATAATTGCTTTAAAAACTCCAGATAATCAATTTATAATAGAACCCTTAGAAAAAGCAAATTTGTTCAAACAACATCTAGAAAATATTTTCCAAATTCCTCAAAATCCACTTTTTGATAATCAACTTTTTTTTAAATTTAGAACATAATTTAGAAAATATCAGAAACATTAATTTTGAAATCCAATTGAACGGAGGTGATCCACTCACTTCCCCAATAGATCCTGATGTCGTGGCGGAAGCCATTCATTCGGGCAAGAACACGGCTCCAGGAGGCGACGGCATATCACGTGCCGTTCTCCGACAACTCCCTCCCGAGGCGATGGAATATATGTCCAAAATCTTCAACCGATGCCTCGAACTGTGTTATTTCCCGCATGCGTGGAAAGAGGCCACGACAGTTCTTATTCCAAAACCGTTCAAAGATCATACATCCCCAGACAATTACAGGCCGATATCTCTTCTGAATGTCGTTGGTAAGGTGTTCGAAAGAATTGTCTGCCAGCGACTCAGAAGTTTTGTCGATGCACGTAATATCATCCCAAACGCTCAACATGGTTTCATGCCCTTCCGTAGCACTTCCGATCCCCTTTTGAAATTACATACCGACGTAACTAAAGCTTTGAATACTGGTGACTGCGTTCTCGCTACTTTTCTCGATATCAAGAGAGCGTTCGATCAGGTCTGGCATGCCGGTCTGATTCGGAAACTTCAGGATATCCATCTCCCCCTCCATCTGATTAAACTTTTAGTTTCTTATCTTTCCGACCGCAGCATCAGAATAAAAGTACAAAATTCCTTTTCCGAACCATTTATTCCACGAGCGGGAATTCCGCAAGGATCGATTCTCGCTCCCCTCCTTTACCTCCTTTTCACATACGATATTCCCCATCCTTTAAATATAGATACACAGATTTCGCTTTTTGCAGATGACACGGCGATATGGACCACGGCAAGGACGTCGACACTATGCAACCGCATAGCACAGGGCCACCTAGACCGGATCAGTACGTGGGTGAGCAAATGGAGAATAACACCTAACCCAAGTAAAACACAAACAATACTTTTCCATCACCCAAATTACACTCAAACACGTAAATTCAACAAAAACGACGTCCGACTAAGGTTATGGGGTGAAAATCTCGAACTTCAGGAGGACATTATTTACTTGGGAGTCACATTCAATCAATACAACAATTGGAAATCCGATCTTCAAAACACACTCAAAAAAGTCCGAAACAGATCTAACATTCTATATGCTCTAAGAGGCAGAATTCGAGGATGTAATCCTCAAACTCTGTTAAACACGTATAAAACGTTCATAAGACCAGTAGTAGCATATAGATCGTTACTCTACTCGACTTTACCTCTCAGATACGTCCGACAGTTGGAAAGCTGCGAAAGAGCAATCTGCCGTAGTATTTTCCGTCTAGACAGACGTTATCCGTCACACTTAGTAGGTACACGAACACGTAAAAATTCCCCCCATTTTCGATCACCTCCAAAATCTCCAAGCTCGATACGCCCAACGTACATTGCACGGTCCCAACATCGAAGCCCGATCGACGCTCATGACGCCGTGGCACCGTCGACGAAGGGTCCTCTGCAGAAGGCCGAAGAAAAGGTTTCCTTTCCCTCCTGCCAGAATCCTCCAAGTGCTTCAGGACCCTCCTGACGAAGTCCTCGACCACCTAGAGGACATACCACTCCTAATCCGCTGACCCGAAAAAGTGCGCGTAGTGCCGAAAGTGCGCGAAACGTCGATAGTGCGAGTAGTGCCGAAAGTGCGAGTAGTGTCGACAGTGCGCGAAAAGTCAATCCGGTCCGAAAAACCGAGTGCGGTTCGGTTAGTGCGCGAAATGTCAGCATATGTATCTATTGTAAAACCATTTTTTATAAATTTATATATAATAAAGTTAAGAATACCAGTACATTGCGTGGGTAAAGGTTTTCTGTGGTTTCCCTTACCATCTAATGTCAGTTGAAATATATTGACCTTGGACCGAATGGCACGTAATTAGCAAAAAAGTCGGCCGCAGCCGCATTCCCCGATAGGAAAATTAGGATTTTTATTAATATTGTAAATGTTAGAGAATTGATTAGGTAAAGCCAGGGTTGAAGAAGGTTGCAAAACCTTATAACTTCCCACAATAAAATATTAAGCTAGATAACAAAAAAGTACCCCATCCCCCCAGAAATTTTTGAATAAACGTATTTTCATTCATTCATTCATTCATTTCATATCTTTATAATGCCACACTCACCGCATGTGCGCCCCGTAAGTATATATGTAGGTATATATTATGTATACATAGGTGTACCTATGTACAACAGTGAATAGCAGTTGCTGGTGAATATCTGTACGCGTAAAATTTGTGTATAAAGTGTTTCAAATATGAATAAACAAAGTGCATTTATGAATGAAGAAAGTGATGAAATTAGAGGATATCAAGTCTGAAACCAATGTTTCTTATTCCAGTTACCATAAACCTATATTTTCAATGATAAAAATTCCTGAATAACATGAATACATGTCTTGTAAGATGATGAAAATATTTCAAAGGATATTAACTTCTCATTTATTCGATAAAAGAAAAAAATTTGTTTTCTTATCGGTCACCACGCTCAAAAACTTGAATTAATATCATAGAAAAAACTTGAATTAATATCAAAGATAAAGAAAAAAATACTGCATAAATAAAAACTAAAAGAGTAATTATAATTACATCAGTTGATAAAAAATGCTATGCAATAGCTCAACCGCGGCAGTCCCCGAGTGCCACACGTTCTTTTTACCCCGAGGCGAAGCTAAAGGGGTTATAGTCTCACGTCAAAAAGTTGGTAACTGGCCCGATTTCGAAAATTCCAACGGATATCGATAAAACACATATGATTTCATTAGGGAATTTGAATTACCACTTTTTCCCAACGAAGAATAAAAAAATATAGCGTTTTTACCTTGAGGTGAAGCTAAATTCTCACTACAAAAAGTTGGGATCTGGTCCGATTTAAAAATTCCAACGAATATCGATAAAATACATATGATTTCATCAGAGAAGTTTTGTTCCCAATTTTTTCCAACGAAGAATAAAAAATTATAGCGTTTTTTAGATAGGCATTACGACATGCGCATGCGCCAAGGTCGATATGCACGAAGTCCTACAAAACATGCGTCGAAGTGCTCTGTGTGCCACGGTAACCAAGTGACGTTGATAGCTTGAGCTTGATTCTGCGTCTGTGTCTGCTTCCCATCCATAGAGATATCTTATCAATTTGATTCATAATTTGCAGCAAAATGAGCCGGGATAGGATATTCAAATTCGACAGTCAAACAATGAATTTTTTTGCTAAATTTTCACGGATTTTATTCGTAATATCGACTTATTACTACATTTACTGCAATATTCCTTCATTTAATTCGTAAAATCGACTTTCATTGTTATTTAATTTATATAATAGGTACATTCAAAAAATATTGACGACATGCACATGCGCCGAGGGGTTTTATCATTCCTAGTGCTACGCAGTAGGGTGTCCTTCATTTTTTTTCTTCCCTTGATAAGTAACTTTTCGTCAAATTTTCTGGCATTTATTTCAGAGAGATTAATACACAACAGTATAAATACAATTCAGTGACTTCTATTTCAAATTAACAACAAAATAAATAGAAAACATATCAAAATATTCGGGGGTAATACCACTAGAGCTCAGATTTAGCCGGATATTTTTTCGTCGTTGTTTTCGAATACTTACTTTCATTGGCAATTTAACGAGAGCTGTTCGACAAAATCACGAGAGCGTAGCTCGAGTGATTTTGTCCGAACAGATCGAGTTAAATTGCCAATGAAAGTAAGTATGAGAAAACAACCACAAAAAATATCCTGCTAAATCTGAGCTCGCGTGGTATTTGGTACGACAATTCCATGAATTATTGTTAATGCCAAATCAGTGAAAGGATTGAAAGTAACATTAAATTTTTCGAAATACATGGTTTGCAACATTTTCGCGGTTGTGTTCCACATTGTTTTCACTACATATTCTTTATAATCTTTCCCATTCTGTTTCTTCATATTAAAGCCCCAGTCCATCAATATTCCTGCCACATTTTCCACTGACTGTTCGGTTTCCAAATTGAAGTTTCGTTGTTTACAACATTCGCTAAATTGATTCCAAATGGAAGAATAACTTTTTTTTGTATTTTCAGGAGTTGATTTTTCGATCTCCCTTATTATTTCTGCCTGGCAAATATTTCCAAATCTCAACATATTTACTGGAATATTAGGTATTTGTTGTAAAATCCTGTTTTCGACATTTACAATTGTCAAACTGATGCAACGCTTGCTAAACGAATAATTGCTAGCGTTGGTAAGGTAACGTAATTTATCCGATATTTTTATCCACTTGCATTTCTGTTCCTTCCTATTTATCCGATAGCAAACTACGATTTTCGTTCTCTCAAATGGGAATTATTATACATGAGTGGAATTGTCACAAAAATTCAAATTTGAAAGTGCAGTATTTGAATGTTTCATTATGACAAGATATTTGTTTAATGTTTTCCTTAGTATCATTTTCTTTTGAGATCTGGTTACTATTTGTTGATATTGAACAATTTTAGAAAGAGTTATGGATCTTGCATTCGAAATTATTCAAATTTTACAAATTTAAATGAGTGCACTTACTTCTCCACTTCTTTTTAATGGATGCTATATTACTTTGTGCTATTAATTTCAACATCATTGGTAAAATTAGTTTGAGATAATGGAATGTCGAATAGTTTATATCTGAGAGGGTATAAGTGATTTTTCATGATTAATTTAATTAAATCGGTTGGCCATTTCAGCTTTTTTCAAGTCAGTCAATTTAACGTTAATATTTTATTTCAAATATTTTCATACATTTTTCATATCTCGGATTGGATCCTTCGACCATTTCCTGCATAACAATTTAGTTAGTTTTCTTGATCTATTATGTGTCAGAATAAATTGTACTTTATTTTTCACTTGTATATTATTTGTTGATTCTACCTTAGATACGGTTGCTAGAAATACGCTCATTATGCCCTAGGGCGTTATGAGCGGGCATTATGGATCATAACACCCGCTCATTGTACGAGGACAACTGGAGCAACTTCCATTGATCAAATACTTCATAATCCTTGTCGTATACGAATCTGGATTTCTTTGGCAATGAATTATTCGCAGATTTGGCTGCATTTTCTATGATATTCTTGTGTGAATTCATTTTTATTTCTATAAGACTACAGAAAGAAAGCAGCAATGACATTCACTAAATATGATGACAAAAATATTCACAAACGTCAAAATATCAACAAATGACATGCCTTTTATGAGAAGGAAAATGGAAAGTATAGGAGCAATGAACCGATTTTGAAAATTTAGATCGCATATGTATAGATAATTCTCATATGGGTCGCAATCCTGGGCAATAAAATCGACCGATAGACGCCGAGTAGACGCGTTCGAGATGTGGTGTTGGCGAAGAACGAATGTGTCGATACTAAACGAACTAGGTATCATATATCAACTTTCCACCATATGTCGACGACGCATTCTCAGATACTTTGGGCACATTACTCGAAGAGAACATAGTAATCTAGAAAGGCTAATCGTCCAGGGTAAAGTGGAAGGCAAGAGACCCAGGGGCAGATCTCCGTCGCGATGGATAGACCAAATTAAGGAAATCACGGGACAGACATTGCAGGCAACTTTGAGGAAAGCCGAGCACCGTCAACGTTGGAGACATTCAGTTGATCAATGTTCATAGACATGATGTCACGACTCCTCAGAAATGAAGAAACGACTGGGAAGAAGAAGAAGAAGATGTATTGATACTGATAGTGTTGAAATTTTTTTAGAAATAGAAAACTGTCATAAGAAATAGAAGTAATTTAATTTTTCTTTGAGCCATTTATACGTATCTTTCCATTATATATCCTTTTAAGAAACGTAAACTCCACGTATTTCACTCTTACGTATTTTGAAAAATAATAAAATAATTTTTTTGTGAAAAATGAAATCTTGTATGCACCACGTGCGTTACTAGATCCTAACGATGGCGTTATATACGATATACGATCTATATAACGCACTTGGTACATAAATAACTATTTCATATCAGTTATATTTTTGTAGAAGTCAATGCTTATAACTTTAAAGAATGAACTGTCTGATCAAAAATTGAACAAGGTGTAATGTATAGTATAGAAATAAAAATGTAAATTGATACATCATTAACTTGACTGTTTCCTATCGAAATATATGCCTACGAATGTCTTTCGAACACCTTTTGATATGCAAAATGGTGTATGCGCTAGTGTATACACGTGAACAAAAAAGTGAAAATGAAGTTATATCAAAAAATAACTTCATAAAGAAACAAAAAACTAATTTTTCACAGGTTTAACACAATTCGTGCCACGTCGCTCATATATGACTGACACCCAAATTTCGCAGAGGGCCATGTCGCTCATTTTTGAGAGACACACGTCCCTCAACATCTCTCACTGTTAGGCCATGTATATCAAATATAACAACCGCTACCGTGTATTTCTTATGGAAAATCATGAGCGTGGCCATTAGGCAAAGTAATTTGTTCCTTGGTTTGAGCAAAATCGAAAAGATATATTTAATACAAAAAAAAATTGAAAAAATATTTATTTTACGAAATATCAACACAAAATTCATTCTGAAAAAGATTATTTTTAGAACTTAACAAAAAATAACAACACAAAACTCATTTTGAAAACTCTTATGTTCAGAACTTAACAAAACGAAGCAAAACATTTTTTCAACTACGAAAATTAAATACCGAAAAACTTAATGTTTTTCGTTAAAACATAACGCACACATTTGCGGCTATCCAGGGAACTTGTCACAATAATTGTGAGTCAATTTGGCTTTCGATTTTGCGTGTACGTCCTGATTCCTTCTGAATTCTCGCATAGCACAAGGAACACCTGCGACGAATTTTTTCTTGTGACAGAGGTATTAGACTGTTGGTTCTAATAATCCGTAATAAATATGGTGATACAATGGAATATACTATAGATAAACATAAAACTATAAAATACATAAGAGAACGAAATTGTCTGTAGGGTCTGATACTCCGAAAAAAATTTTATGATAGGATAATAGAAAATACACAAACATAAAAATATAATAGATAAATTCGATCCGAGGCCTCCGTAGACCAGCGGCTAGGCGTATACCGCTTGTAAGCCGAGGATGTGGGTTCAAATCCCACTTTGCTCTTAGGTGTTGTGTATGTCCGGAATTTAGTGGTTTTATTTATAAGATAAATTATTGGGTAATGTACATCGTTTACAAGCCCATTGGCCGTTCAGAACCGGCGTTAAACTGTAGGTCTCTCGAGTTAAAAAAAAAATTCGATCCCTATTGCGACGCAACACAAACCGTTCAGTTTTCAATCGTCAAACCTGCAAGAAAAGAGAAAACACTGAAAAACATGCGTCGATCATATTTGAGAGGTATGGCCAGCAGTTTAAACATCGCGCATTTTTTGCTACAGGGCCACGTCGCTCATATATGAGAGACACTGAAATACTACAAAAATATTACTCAAAACTACAAAAAAGAACTCAAAACTGTCAGAAAAACATTTCTTTTAGCTTATACATATAAATATTATTAAAATGTGGTTTGGCCCCTGGGACTGTTTTCTCGATTAAAACAGTGGCACGCAATGTGTTAAATAAAATTTAATGAGTAAACGCGTTTCGTCATAACATTGACTTCATCTCGTACTAAACTATGGTATCACAAAACAATCTATTTATACGAAAAATTGAACACAGGGGGGCTCTTAGAGAAACTAAATAACAATAAGCAATTCATTCAGAGCTATGGGTGGATACATTGAACAGAATAAGGAGAGGAGAAGGGTTTACTTCAATCTGGTTGACAACTAGGTTTCCGGAATTTTTATATTTATTGATGTATAGGGATTCCCAACAGTTGGTTTTGCGGAGTCTATTTTCTAACTGTAATATATAATAATTGTGATTGAAGGTGTGGTTGTCTTGAATAAGACGACACGCATAATTAGAGTCAGTTTTCTGCTTAATATATCTACGTTGGTGTTCGTGTATTCGAGTTTTGAAATTTCTAATTGTACGTCCTATATAGAATTTTTCACAATCATTACAGTTGAGTCTATAAACACCCGTACGTTCAATTTTTCGTATAAATAGATTGTTTTGTGATACCATAATTTAGTACGAGATGAAGTCAATGTTATGACGAAACGCGTTTACTCATTAAATTTTATTCAAACCTTTGAAAAGTTAGTTTTTTGTTTCTTTATTAAGTTATGAATATGAACTTTCACCAAGTAAATGACACTTCAATTCAATATATCAAAAAAGATTCATTGATTATAAAGATGAAAAACTCTTGACGTATATCACTGGAAAGATATTGAATGAAATAAAAGAGCAGGATTCATTGACTATCTTAGTTCCATTCAAATAAGTATACAGTTTCGTAGCATATAGTCTAGCCAACAAGTGATTTTGTTCAACTTTTTTCAGTCTTGGAAAAATATGAGCAAGGTGTCGTTCGATTTGGAATAGTATGTAGATGTTTCTGAAAATAAAGATCCGTTCGCGAAAATTGATGAAACGAAAGAAGATGAATTTTCTCAGAGGGGTAAAAATACGTCGGGTAATCTGGTTTGCGCAAGTCGCCCATTTAGGACACTTTAACAGTAGACATTATTCAAATAAAATTTAACACTGACAGAATATTTGTTTGGAAATCAGTCAGTTATGTCAAAGGACACTAAGACTTTGTGAATCTGTTAGTACCTTTCAGTTGGATAGCTCAAATTACACGATTGAAAAACTCAACTCAAGTGTTCTTTACCAGTGTCAGACTATTTTGACAGCCCTCGTTTCCGCTCAGGCGGAAACTAAATCTTCTAATAAAGTATCAATAACCTCCCTATTATTCTTACTTAGTATGAATATTTCCCTCCTGTCAAAAATCCCTTGTAAATGGAATGCAATTATCGAAAATTACAGCGATTATTTTTTGACGTTTCTTAAAACCAATGAAATGCTTCTTTATTTGTCACAAAAGTAAGTTTTAACCAATGATGTCATTATTATAGTGGGAATAAATCTTTTGTGATTATTCTCGGGAATAATCACTGTAGTTTTTATTTGCTTAGCAAGTGTCAGACGCGATATATAAAATGGATGAAAATCATCGGTTCTGATGCAGAAATAACAAAAAATATTTTGAATCAAAAAATAATCTAGTCAAATATAACTCGCGAGTTCGATAAATTATAAAAAATAATTTGACAGATTTTGTTCAAACTTGTTGCCATTTGGAAATAGCCACTCGAGCCCTCCGGGCTCTCGTGACTATTGCCTGGCAACAAGTTTTGAAAAAATCTGTCATATTATTTTCAATTTATTCTCACTCTCTTGTTATATTATTCCTGATAATTGCATTGTAGAAAGCGAAAGAGCCCTGCGATAATTACATTGTAGACCGATAATTGCATAGTAGCATAGTTCATAATAACGAAAGAGCCCTGCGATAATTGCATTGTAGACCGATAATTGCATAGTAGCATAGTTCATATCACGGTTATTGATGACAAGCTGAGAATTAATGAATTACTAACGTCAGTTTGACAAGTTGAAAATTTATTCGGGAAATATTTCCTCAAATTACACTCGTGCATCAAAATAACCGGATAATTTCGCATTACAGCGTGTTGTCTTTAAAGAACAGCATTCGGTCATTTTCATATTTTGGAGAAAAAGCCCGACACCGAAGGTGGAGGTTTCTCCAAAAATGAAAATGAACTCATGCAGTTTTTTGACAACACGCTGTCATGCAAAATTATCGGTAATTTTGATGCACTTGTGCAATTACTTACGAATATAAGTTCGCTTAGATCTTTCAAACTACTCAACGGATTTTAATGCAGTTTTCAGTAGTACATAGAGAGTGATTCAAGAGTGAGGTTTATGTGTATAATACATACATATCATAGTACAGAAAAGCCGCAAAATGTATTTTAAGCACTTAAATCGAAAACGCTGGCGAAATCTTACGAGATAGATCAAATTAATTTACTACGGAATTGTATATCTTAAAAAGATCGATAAAAAAGTCCGCGTTGGTATATATTTATCTCCCATAACGCATAGTAACCATCCTTATTTTTTTTATTGGCTTACAACTGTCAGCATTTCTCTCTTCTCACTTTTCATAAATCTTGGTCCCACCAGTCTCCTTCTTGAAGGCCTCTCATTTTCATGGCCTCCATGACGTCATTTTTCCTTCTTCTTGGTGTTCTACCGCGCTTTCTGCGTTCTGGTGAGATCCAATCCCAGACTTTCTTTAGCCTCCGGCTCATGTCCATTCTTTCGAGATGGCCATACCATGTGAGTCTTTTGGATTCAATCTACTTCCATCGATCATTTTATTTCTTCATTTCTAACAAGCTCTAGTCTGGATGTTCTGCTACTTCTTCTCCAGTAACCCATTTCCACAGCCAAGAGATTTTCCCTGTCCTTTTTTGTTAACTCCCAGGTTTCTGAGCCATACGTAGTTATAGTTTCAACAATGGTATAGTATAATATTTTCTTGCTTCTTTTTGTTATTTTGTTGCTCCAGAATAAGGAATTAAGTTGGGAAATAACTCTTTCCCTTGAACAACTTTTTTCGAGATATCTAAGGCGCTTTTACCATTGGAAGAAACACCAAGATATTTAAACGAAGGGCTGTTCTCCAAGATACAATGCCCTAGATCTAAGTCATCTGCCAATTCGTCGCCAACTGCCATAATATTACGTTTACTTCCAATTTATTGTAAGTCCCCAACTTTCATATTGTTGTTGAAGTTTTCGCAGCATGTAACTCCAGTCATCTTTATCTCCAGCTATAAGTACCTGCTCGTCTTCAAAAAATAGAGTAAATATATATATATATATATATATATATATATATATATATATATATATGTATATATATATATATGTATTATATATATATATATATAATATATATATATATATATATATATATATATATATATATATATGTATATATATATATATATATATATATATATATATATATATATATATATATATATGTATATATATATATATATATATATATATATATATTATATATATATATATATATATGTATATATATATATATATATATATATATATATATATATATATATATATATATATATAGATATATTATTTATTTGAATTGTTGTTGCCTGTGATCTATTTTTAATCTCTTGATAATTATTAGCAATAACAGGCTGGTTGAATCTTAAAAAACTCGATTTTATTAAAAAGTTGTTATACTATTTTCATCTCCAAATTTTCAATCCAATACTTAGCTACGCCGTTCTGATGAGGACCAAAGAGTCCGAAACACGTGTCAACGGCTGCTTCCATATAAGCGTCTATACCGATAATTCTGCTCTACTTTTTCAATATTTTCCCGCGACTAATTTCTTTGTTGTTAGATAAATAGTAACCTATTATTATTTTTTTCGAACATTACGTGGGTGAAGGTTTCTGTAGTTTCCCTTACCTTCTGATGATAACAATTTTGAATGTTTATATTGGACTGATTAGCACATAGTAAATAAAGTCGTCTTTGTCTATTCAGGTTTTTTCAAATCAATAAATGTCAAAGAAATTTCAATTTTTTCGAATGTCGTAGTGAAACATCAACTTTTTAATAAAATCGAGTTTTTTAAGATTCAACCAGCCTGTTATTGCTAATAATTATCAAGAGATTATATAGATATATATATATATATATATATATATATATATATATATATATATATATATATATATATATATATATATATATATATATATATATATATATATATATATATATATATATATATATATATTTATATCTATATATATATATATATATATATATATATATACATCAACTATTGAATCCCACACAGGCCGAGTTAGCAACCGGTATCGCTTTTGAAGTTTTCACCTCGATTTAAAAAAAAAAAAAAGAAACCATAGTTTAGTAAGAGATAAAGTCAATGTTATGACGAAACGCGTTTACTCAATAGATTTTTATTCTAACCTGTGAAAAGTTAGTTTTTTTAAAATTTCTTCATAAAGTTAGAAATAAACTATTAATTATTTTTAATAAACCGTCAAAAAAATTTTCATTCGTTACAAACAACAGATGTTCTGTCCTCGAAAAATGCCAGTATAATATACCTTAGTTGATATGATAAAAATAGATGACATTTAAAAAACTTTGCATTGAAATAACTTATACTTATCTCATGAACGTTACATATAGAGTAAATAAAACTAACACATAATGTCAAGTAAGTATAATTATGATGTATTTAATGTGAAAAATTCGGCCAAGGATTCGTTATAGAATAGAGTTGAATAATTCATATCTTCCTCATTTACGTTGAAAACTCTAAGAAAATACGTACAGGAAATATCAAAATGTCGAAATAAGTTTGACGGATTCAGTGGATGGACATTTGAACCTGTTTTTTAGCATGTTTATGTTTGACGAGTAGTTAATTATTATTAACTGGAACGAATTTTCAATTTCTTTATCTAGTTGCTTTTCATTTATGAAATGATATGTATTATGATTAAATTATTCAACTTTGTATTGAATCTACAAATATCTTATTGAATTTTTATTAAACTACATAAAGTGAACAAGAAAAATTCTGCAATAATTTAAAAAGTTTCCGAACAACTTTCCAAGGGAGCTGGTTATCTGATTATATCTCATACATATAACCTGCTCCCCCCAGCTAATTCTCCTTGTTCGGTTTATGTAGCATAATAAATTTACCATGGTAAACTTGTGTATTTTTATGATTTGATTTTTAATTTATGTTAAGTCAGTGTCATCAATTTTTTCTAGATGCGGGTTCCAAATTTATTTCTTGGCGTTGAAGCAACTTGATATTCACGTTGATAAGAAAGAAGTGTTTGAAATAATTGATTTTGATGAATTCAATTAATTTCAGGATTTTGAAAATATTTTTTGAATTTCAATTATTATTTGGAAATCATATATATATATATATATATATATATATATATATATATATATATATTATATATATATATATATATATATATATATATATATATATATATATATATATATATATATATATATATATATATATATATATATATATATATATATATATATATATATTTATATTATTTATATATTTATCATTTCTAGTAGTCTTTCATTATATTTTCTTCGTGTGCACAGTACTTCTGCGCTATCAAATTTCACTTTGTGATTTTTTTCCATTGATTGTGCGGCCCCTTGACGCCACACTCGAAGAAAAACAATCACAAAGTAAAATTTGATAGTGCAGAAGTACTGTGCACACAAAAAAAATACAATAAAATATAAATATAAAAAAACAAACCAATCGAATAAATAAAAAAACTGACGTACAAAAACTGAGCAATGTATATACATACTTACTAACATACCCAAACCGTGAAAAAGAAGAATTCTACGATAGTCCAGTGAACGAATGAAAGATGCAAACCCTCAACTCTAACTCTGTGGCTCTTACCATAGATAATTAGTTTATAAGTTAGGTTAAATTAAAAGAAAATTTTTTATTGCAGCACGTAGCAGTTGATTAACAAGTTTTCATTTATATCCTTAGTAAAATTCAGCATAACTTGATGAATAATATCGTTTTAGGAGGATAATCTCACATTCTGTAAGTGATTGTACTTATATCTTTTTATTTCTTGTTGTATATAACTGCTAAAATTTGTAGTAACCCTGAGGAAGGAGCAAAGGAGCTCTGAAAGCTCGGTATGGAATGAATAGTGAATACCAATAAACCTATATATCAGTCGATGTCCCTTAATATATATATATATATATATATATATATATATATATATATATATATATATATATATATATATATATATATATATATATATATATATATATATATATATATATATGTCACCGGAAGATAACGAAATCCGCAAGTTTATAAATTTCCTAGGAAATTTATAAACTTTCGTAGGATTCTAAACGAGAGATAAATTGTATTATTTTACGCCAATATATTCGCAAATTTATCAATTTGCGACATCTCGTCGTAAGTTTATAAACTAACGGATATCCATTCGTAAGATTCTAAACGGTTCGAACAATCACAGAAGAGCTTTTAATTTTACGCTTCTTTAAAATACGGTAAATAACACGCTGCTCTCTGATTGGTCGATGTTGACAGTGGCAAAGCTTGTGTCCATAGACTTAGGTACAATCAGACTTGCCAAACTATAAATTTATCAGTTTCGATTATCTACCTAACAGTATTTTTACTTTAAAACTAGGTAGGTACCTATAATACAGGGTTCCTTTTTTACATAACATGCTTATGACCCCTACTTCACTCTACCAAAATAAAACAACAGAAATAAGGTTCTATGATATTAAAGATTTTAATTAAGAAGAAAAAAAAAAACATAAAACATTTTAATGACATTTTAAATTTTTTCCTCTATACAATCCGATTTCTTACTATCTTGGTCATGGCCACTCTAAAACTTTCGTAGCTCTGTGGTGAATTTTCTAGCATCTACCGCTCTATCTTCACCATTTTGGCTGTCCGCAGCTTCTAGGTCGTTCAATATGGATATAGTTTAGTAACCTTAGCAAAATAAAACTATTTTCACAGTTCCAACACAGTTATAATATTAAAAACTTCACAAAAACACACGAGCAACCGGTTTGTTTATGTTCCGTGAAGGCGGTGGAGAGGAAGGAAAAGGAACACGTAACTTATTCAACCAATCAGAGCGCACATGGCGTTTATTGTTGCTTACTTATTATTTTACGCGTGAGTTCGGCAAGTTTATCAATTTGCGAAAATCTGGGCGTAAAATAATACAATTTATCTCTCGTTTAGAATCCTACGAAGGTTTATAAATTTCCTAGGAAATTTATAAACTTGCGGTTCTTGTTATTTTCCGGTGACATATATATAGATATATATATATATATATACATAAATATATATATATAAATATATATATATATATATAATATATATATATATATATATATATATATATATATATATATATATATATATATATATATATATATATTTATATATAATTTCTAATTGAAATTCAAAAAAGGTTTTCAAAATCCTAAAATTGATTGAATTTATAAAAATCAATAATTACACCACGCTTTATAATTTGTAATGTTTTTTGCTTTTCATTCAAAATAATTTTGTATAAGTTATATGCATAAAAGAACAGGTTTCATTGTGAATCGCCTGTGTAGTAACTCTCGAACAACGGGAACGCCGTCTAGCACGGAACCAGAAAGAGAAGGTCTGCCGTAAGGAACTCCGTTTCGATAACTTATAGAAAAGAGGTGCAGTTCAGAGAACGAATACTGGTCCAGCATTCACTGTTATGAATTTGCAGGCGTTGACTTACCTATGCCATGAGAAATCATCAGAGAAAAACTCTTGGCAGACCAATCGATCCTCCGGGGCTTGAACTTGGGACTTCCCGAATGTTAGTCAGCAAGTGTTAACACTCTACTAGCTAGCTAGGTCTCACACAAGGTAAAATAGCGAATAAATATTCCAATACTCACTGCACTCACTTTTTAATACAATGGGCTGCAGTCAATAACCAGTCTTGGGAAATTAGGGTGCCCCCACACCAATGGCCGAGAAAACCAAATTCTGGGTGAAGCAGTTGTAAGGAGACCTGAAAAAAAAATGAACGTTGCATAGAAAATCTCAATGAAGTCACTACCTATACACGCTGCATAAAATACTGAAAAAAAAAAAGAACTTGAAGCTTTCGAAAGTCAGTATTTGTTTAACCCTCACTTAGATATGGAAATATTATGTGAAGGGGTATGTATGATATTCATTTGCAGCAATAACAAACTGTGCAGAATTACATTTTAAAGATAATTTTAAAGAAACCTATATCACACAAGTATGCTGTACTCATCAGAGTTATATAAAATAAAAACATTTTATATCCTTGCAGTTTGTTGTTTGGTGCAATCTCATGAAAAAAATAGTGTCTAATTCATATAGATATTCTACGCCTAAACTCTACTTAATCTTGTTACAATTACTACAGCAAAGTGTTTTTTAACAAACTCCCACAAAAAGTGAAAGTACTTCCTGTTAAACAATTCAAAAACGTAATAAAGTTGTTTCTAATTAAAAACGTATTCTTTGATTTCGGTGAATTTCTAAATATACAGTTCACAAATGACAGCTTTAAATCATAACTGAAAATTTGTACATTATTTTTATATCATTTTAATTTTAAAAAATTTTTTTTTATATGTTCTGTGTTTTGTTATTCGTAACTGTGCAATTAATTTAATTTGATATTGTGATTTAGTTTAGGTTATATGATGTAATATACAAGATATTTTTTATAATGACAAATGTAAACTTATGTATAACATGCTCAATAAACTTGAACTTGAACTTGAAAGGCTAAAGTCCAACTGTGTGCCCAAGGCTATATTCTAGAGGTAATATTGAGCACAAACTGAATATTCTGGATTTAAAAAAATATAAATCAGTGCTTAATATCATATTCAGCTCCAAAATTTTATGTTATTGCTTTTCATATGAGAAATATCAAAAATATCAATCGTTTTCAAATAAAGACTTATTTATGTGGATATTTTAGAGTATTATTTTTAGGATATATGTAGTTATTTTCTGTTATATATATATATATATATATATATATATATATATATATATATATATATATATATATATATATATATATATATATATATATATATATATATATATATATATATATATATATATATATATATATATATATATATATATATATATATGTAAAACTTGGTTCACGGAATGAACCGCGTAAAAGATTTGAAAAATCTCGACGTTTCGGCTCCTTTTGCGAAGCCATCTTCAGGAGAATTAGAAGGGAAATAATTCAGACTCGTGGCCTCAATCTGCCTACTCCACGAATCGAATTTAGGAGGAATCGGAAACAATACGATTGCGTGGTCTCAACCTGCCTACTCCACTAACCGTATTGCTTCCTGTCAACTCAGAAGTCTCAATCTGCCTACTCTTCAGAGTCAACTGACGGGCCGATCGTCGCGTGGCCGTATTTATAGGGGAGGGGGGTGGGTACTCACGCTCATCAGTGCGGGATGCACTCTGATTGGGCGTTACATGGCGACCACTGAGAAGTGGTTTCCATGCTGATGGGAGTCACTTTCGGTAAGACACTCAGATATCGCCAACGCCCTTTCCCAACATCACACCCAAACAGGCCACATTATCGATTTCCCCAATACAAGAACTATTGCTCCCGTCCGATCTTTCAAATCCCGAATTATCCGTGAAGCTGTAGAAATAGAAAAACGTCCAAATTGTTTGAACACCAGAGATGACAGTCACAGACTCCCATCAGCATGGAAACCACTTCTCAGTGGTCGCCATGTAACGCCCAATCAGAGTGCATCCCGCACTGATGAGCGTGAGTACCCACCCCCCTCCCCTATAAATACGGCCACGCGACGATCGGCCCGTCAGTTGACTCTGAAGAGTAGGCAGATTGAGACTTCTGAGTTGACAGGAAGCAATACGGTTAGTGGAGTAGGCAGGTTGAGACCACGCAATCGTATTGTTTCCGATTCCTCCTAAATTCGATTCGTGGAGTAGGCAGATTGAGGCCACGAGTCTGAATTATTTCCCTTCTAATTCTCCTGAAGATGGCTTCGCAAAAGGAGCCGAAACGTCGAGATTTTTCAAATCTTTTACGCGGTTCATTCCGTGAACCAAGTTTTACAAATACTTCCGACCGCGGAAATCTTTCTGAACATATATATATATATATATATATATATAGAGATGCGATTCTAATGGATTGAATCATATCATAGAAAATAATTTATTGTATAATTCGAATTATATTTTAAGAAATCACCCTTAAATAGCAAACCGAATAAAATCCGGACACCCTACTGCGTAGCACTAGGAATGATAAAACCCCTCGGCGCATGTGCATGTCGTAATGCCTGCAGATCATTTTTCCTCATGGTGACTATATCGGGAAATGTATAGTATTTGAGATATAGTCAAAAATTTGAGTGAAATTTATAATTTTTAATAATTTTTTTATTTCTAGGTGGCGCCACGTCAATATTTTTTGAATGTTTTATATAAATTAAAAAACTAACATTAAATGCTATCATTTTATTTCATTATTGTAAAAATCGGTTTAGGTTTAAGATTTATAGAAAGCACCACATGTTTATGGACAAAAAATCTAAAAAAACGCTATAATATTATTATCCTTCGTGGGGAAAAATTTTGAAAACACTTTTCTCATGAAATCATATGTGTTTTATCGATATCCGTTGGAATTTTTAAAATCAGACCAGCTACTAACTTTTTGTCGTGATACTATAACCCCTTAGCCTCGGGGTAAAAAGAGCAGAAAATAATTTATTGTATGAAAAATAGATTATATTTTGTAATCCTATCTTGAATAATTTAGGTAATTTAAAATTTTGCTTTTGAATCAATTGAAATTGAATTTTGAAGCATGAGAAAAGCGAGAGTCCGTATTTTTAAATATGGTATTATGATAGATATGTTATAGACTCGAATTTTTTTTACAGAAAGGAACTTGCTGGATGAAATATTAAACTTCCAATTCATCAATAGTAATGATTAGAATACAATACGATAAACGTTATCAATCAATCAAGTTCATTGGTAACAATATGTTTCACATTTTTACAAGTCAAATCCTAGCCAACTAAAAACTCAATACATAAGACTTAAAAATTAAAACTGTATTAAGCAATTTAAAAGTCACACTCACTAAACTTACATTAAAATGGTAAAATCTAATACATAAGACTTAAAATTTAAAATTGTATTATGCAATTTAAAAGTCACATTCACTTAACTGTCATTAAGATGGTAACACACAAATCAAAAGTAAGACAACACAAACGCAAACTAAAGGTATTTTAAAACTTATAAATCACCGAAGCCTGAAACAAAGTACTCGTCAAAAGTATGAAAAGCACTGTTAATTAAGAATGTTTTGATTTTAGTCTTAAAGTATCTGATGTCAAGTGTTTTAACTTGTGGAGGTAGTTTATTAAAAAAGCTTATTCCTAGGTATCTAGTGCCATCTCTGGTCCTCTCAAGGCGGCCAAAGTCAGGTACCAAACCCTCATTATTCCTTGTAGGATAATCATGAATGTCCTGATGGGTTCTATAGAGATGAAGATTTTGTTTGATGTACAATAGACATTCTAGTATATATATATAGATGGCAGGGTAAGGATTCTTAAAGCTATAAAGCTCTGACGACAATCGTCTCTATAACCCAGTCGACACATAATGCGAACACATTTACGTTGCTGTCCAAAGACTTTTTTCACATGACAGAAATGTCCCCACGACAAAATGGCATATGATATATTTGAGTGGAAGTATCCATGTTATCTCATTTCACTAGGAAAATCTTATGTTACAATATTTCATAAGGCGATGCAAGTTAGGAAGAACAATAACTAATAAATAATATAATCCTAATGCATTTTAACATTAATTGCTTATTTTACAAGATTTCGGAATTCTACGAAATAAATAATTATTCATAACTTTATAAAGAAATAAAAAAACTAACTTTTCACAGGTTGAAATAAAAATCTATTGGGTAAACGCGTTTCGTCAAAACATTGACTTCATCTCGTACTAAACTATGGTATTACAAAACAATCTATTTATACGAAAATTGAACATAACAGAGACGTTCTTAGAGAAACTAAATAACAATAAGCAATTCATTCATTCAATTATTGCTGTTATATTCAATTTTCGTATAAATAGATTGTTTTGTATTACCATAGTTTAGTACGAGATGAAGTCAATGTTATGACGAAACGCGTTTGCTCAATAGATTTTTATTTCAACCTGTGAAAAGTTAGTTTTTTTATTTCTTTATAAAGTTATGAATATGAACTTACACCAAGTAAATGCCAATTCCATTCAATTTTATTTAATGTATTATAAATTTCAATTCGAGACGTGACACATCATACTCAAAACCCTGTCAATAATAGTAATTCAATATTAGCAAAATGCATTAATAATATCGAATACGCCAACGACAATGACAAGCTATAGACATATTTCCGAGAAAGATTCTATGTCAGTAGATTCCTTGTACTTAATCTATTTCAGCTTTAGCATTAGTTTGCTAATTTGAGCAATTTGAATATAGATTTTCCACATATTTCGCTAGTTCAAAAAATGTTACCTAACTTACGTACAATCATTGGCATATTAAAAATTCATTAAATATTTCAGGTCTTCGATTTTTCCTGTATAACTCCAAAACCAAAGAAGCTATATCACATTTTTTCATATAATTGACCTCTGAAATATGCTACTTTGTCCCCATTTAACCATCCCTCAATCTCTTACCGTTATCGAAATCCACATGCATAGACTCGTATTTGAACAGCCCTGCATATATATATATATATATATATATATATATATATATATATATATACATACATATGTATATATATATATATATATATATATATATATACATATGTATATATATATATATATATATATATAAATATATATATATATATATATATATATATATATATATATATATATATTTATATAAATATATATATAAATATATATATATATATATATATATATATATACAGGTTGTCCTAATTGTCATGGGCCACTATTGCTATCTCGGTAACTATAATTACTACAAGGTTAGTTAAATTAGATAAAATGTGCAGTTTTTGGAGAAAATTGACAATCCGGTTTCAGATTTGAAAAAAAAAAATTTATTTCGAGCTACGGGGGTTTTTCGAAAAATTGCTCAAAACTATTTGATCGAATATGTCAAAAAGTATAATTTTTACAAAAATTTAGTAAGAAAGAAAATTTTAGACGTTCTTCAAGTTGCTATTTTTCAAAGAAATTTGGTTCGTCTAGTTTTCGAGATATCACATTCAACTTTGGTTTTTAAATACGGACCTGCATTTTTCATTCCAAATTTTGAAAAAACTTTTTTTTGATTTCCACGATGTATCACATGCCCATATTCGTTTGTCTTTGAATGGTAAAAAACTAGAATTCAGCTTTTTTTGGAACTTTCTTCATTTTATCATAGGTGTAATCATAGATTAAAGAGAAACATTTGCTTATAATAGCCTATGATCCGTTATACATGTGTCGTATCAGAGTAAGTTTAAGTCAACATATAGTGTTTTCTGATGGTGAAAAATTAGATTTATTTTTTTGTTATGCAAAAGCATTTCGAAGTGCTGAAAGAGCCCTTCAAATGTATCAAAATTCTTACCCAGAAAGGCGCTTACCGAATCGAATAATTTTTACAAGGCTAGAGCGAAATTTGCTACTATACGGATCATTTAATAATCCTTCAGAATGGGGAAAAACTGTAACGGTAGAGAATGTGGAAGATGAAACAAATGCATTAGGTATGTATCATCCACTTTGAATTTTGACAAAGGTAATTTTAAAGAATAAGGAAGTTTCAAGGTTCATTACATAACTTGAATTTAATCAAATGGTAAAAAGTTTGAATGTTTGAAAACTTAATTAACAGTTTCTTTCATTACACCCTGCAACAATCTGTTTATGTTATTAAAATAGGCAATTGTTTTATTGGTAGTCTAAGCCACCTCTGATTTTCTCATTTTTTTTAAAACTCAATACAACTTGAATTTTGTCCTTTTATAATTAAAACGCAATCAAAAATGAACATATGATACATCGTTGAAATCAGAAAAAAAAGATTCTTTAAAATATGGAATAACAAATACAGGTCCGTATTCAAAATAAGATAGTTGATGGTAATATCTCGAAAACTAGACGAACCAAATTTCCTTGAATACCAAACTGAAGAACGTCTAAAATGCACTAATTTTTTGTAAAAATTATACTTTTTGAGATATTCGATCAAATAGTTTCGAGCAATTTTTCGAAAAACCCCCGTAGCTCGAGATAGAATTTTTTTTTCAACTATGAAACTAGCTTTTCAATGTCCTCCAAAAACTGCACATTTTGTCTGATTTGACCAAACTTGTAGTTCTTATAATTACCGAGATAGCAATAGTGGCCAATGGCAATTAGGACACCTTGTATATTATATATATATATATATATATATATATATATATATATATATATATATATATATATATATATATATATATATATATATATAATCTTTTGATATTTATTAGCAATAACAGGCTTGTTGTATCTCAAAAAACTCTATTTTTTTAAAAAGTTGACGTTTCGCCACGACATTTGTGGCTTTATCAAAACATTTTTAAAAAAATCGAGTTTTTTGAGATTCAACAAGTCTGTTATTGCTAATAATTATCAAAAAGATTAGAAATAGTTCACAGGCAACAACAATTCGAATGAATATATATATATATATATATATATATATATATATATATATATATATATATATATATATATATATATATATATATATATATATATATATATATATATATATATATATATATATATATATATATTCATATGAAAGGTTTCAAAAGTCTCGCAATTGTATATCGAATGAAAATGATGACTTCAAGAATAATTAAAAAGTGTCAAAATAAAAAGAATTCACGCTTTTATAATGTCAAAGGTCTTTTTTAAACCTGCTTTTTTAATGATCAACAGATATATGACATATTACTAATTAAATTATTATTTATCCTTAATACTTCATAATAACACTGATTGAATTCTCTCCATTTACACTTAGGAAGTCCTTGAGAAGGTTAGTATTAAATAGAAATTGAATTATCAATTCATAAATAAATTCACCGATTAGGTATGAATTATTCATTCATGTATAATATTTTGGTAATTGTGGTGAGTTTTCTGTTTATCTTGAATTGAAGTTAAGACATAAATTATGCAGATTGTTTTGTAATCAAGTACATCATGTATTGAGTATAAGAAATGGATTACGTCAGCAAGGAAAATTCTTCGATAATTTAAAAATAATCAAATAGCTTTACAATAAAATTGGTTATATGTATTACGCGACATAGAAAATGTCAAAATTTTTATACAGCTGTTTCGATCTTATTAGATCTCTTCAGTGCAGCTCATTTGATATATTTCTAATTGTTCCCCAATACAAATCGCGGTCGGGACAACTATCTGGATAACAACCCATAGCGCCCTCTGCCAAAGATATTGGAAACAAATAATTCACTGTTTAGATCGAAAATGCAGAATTGCGTCGAACAAATTCTTGGTGAGTTGTTTGATAATTTTTAAATGATTGAAGAATTTTTCTTGTTCACTTTACGTAATAAATGAAATTGACTACTGTCATCTTCTATATTTTTCATGAAGTGATTATGATAGTAGGGGAGCCTAAGCGGGGATTTTGGGAATTACTCAAGCGCGGCAGAATAACATATTGGGGGAAACCTTGCACCCTGTTAAGTATCCCCACCAAACATGAACCCTTGAAACTCGAGCGCGTCAGATTAAGGCAAGGTGAGTTAATTACATGCAGAAGAGTATGCATTTCACTAATCTGACGATTTGCACGTGGCATAAGGAATTAGAAGACTCACACAGTTGCAAAAAGAAAACGTCACCTTGACATTCTCGAGCACGGTTAAATTTTTATTTTTATTTTGAAGGTAATGTCACGATATTTTTTTGCCCACCGGCAGATTAACTTACCTTCGTTATCAGAGATATGTGGGGTGTATAAACTATTGATATCTGACATGCTCGAGTATTTCTATATAACGATTTTTTTACATTTTTGAAAGTCTGCACACGTTTATTGAGATGTCTGTTATTAAAAATAGTCGCTGCTTCCCTATGCGACTTATAATTTTCTCCCACAATCAAAACAATTTCTATTTTTTCTTCACAAGATAATATCGCTACCATTTTTATGTGTCTTATTACTTCTAATGCGTTTTGACATTCACTGTCAAACATATCTTGCTATTAACAAATCAACAAATCATTTTCTTTGTCAGTGCATACTAGATTACATGTAACTACAGTTAAATTTGCATTCGTATTGTTGACAAAATAAAAAAAAATTATTTTTTTTTGGTAAGTGGATGCAGTTGCATATTTAAACGTAGTTTCTAGTTCTGAACAACTTTTTTTTTTAACAATTTTCGATATTTTCAAATATAAAGGTACTTTACTCTTGAGTAAAATTCATATTTTTCGACACACCGTATATACGACTGAAAAAATTTGATATCTGATGATTGTATTTTAGATTTTAGAACACGCAGAACTTTTTATGAAGAATAACTTTTTTTCCTAAAATGAATAATAAAAAAGTTTTCCATATGGTTCCAACTTAGTGAGACAAACTGTATATATATATATATATATATATATATATATATATATATATATATATATATATTATATATATATATATATATATATATATATATATAATATATATATATATATATATATTATATATACATATATATATATTATATATATATATATATATATATAATATATATATATATATATATATATATGTTATATTATTATATATATATATATATATATATATATATATATATATATATATTTATGAATATATATTTATTCGAATTGTTGTTGCCTGTGATCTATTTTTAAACTCTTGATAATTATTAGCCAAATAACAGGCTGGTTGAATCTTGAATGAGGACCAAAGAGTCCGAAACACGTGTCAACGGCTGCTCCATATAAGCGTCTATACCGATAATTCTACTCCACTTCTTTAATGTTTTCCCATGACTCATTTCTTTGTTGTTAGATAAATAGTACCCTTTTATATTATTTTCAAACATTGCGTAGGTGAGGGTTTCTTTGGTTTCCCTTACCATCTCTGGTGAACCATTTTGAATGTTAATATTAATAAACTGAATAGCATATATATATATATATATATATATATATATATATATATATATATATATATATATATATATATATATATATATATATATATATATATATATATATATATATATATATATATTTATATATATATATATATATATATATATATATATATATACTTGAAATATATTCAGGGCAATTATTTGAAAAACAGAAATTAATCATATAATTTCCCTGGTACAATCGACTTCTAGATTATCTTCATTCAACCTTAGGTGGAGAATGTAAAAATATCGAGGCCACCGTAAAAGATTGAAGTAATAGACAAGCTGATTCGGTACGAGACATGTATCACATATCAATGGATAGCAATGACTTAATTAATATTCCAACGCTAAATAATATAAATGGTTGATAAATAGAGCGTGTTAAAAAAAATACAGCGTCCTTCCTAGTTTTCAAATTCCCACGCTTCTAGATAAACTTTAATGCCAGAAATAAATTATTTGCAAAGCTGAGCTACCAGATGAAATTATCTAATATTTATTTGTTTTAAGCAAGCAGCGAGAGTAACGTCCTCTTGGTATTGGTATTGGTAGGTTTGGATGGTGACCGATGCGCTGCGACCTTATTAGATCTATTGTGCCCCATCTTCTTCTGCTTCTCGATGTGTTCTCGTTTTACAGCAGCCCCTCAAGCCTCAATACCTTCAGGAATTTGAGGATTTTAAGGGGGTCTATTCGTGGTATTTCTTCTACAGTCAGCTGGTATGATCCCAGTGTGTTCAGTCTTTCATGGTGCACAGCATAGCACTCCATCAGTATATGGTGAGGTGTTTCTGGACGTTCCTTGCAGAATCTGCAGGTGCTGTCCCCCTTTAAACCTAGCTTCCTTAGGTGTTCTTTGAGTCTGCAATGCCCCGTAAGAAATCCTGTGATTGTCTTTAGACTAGTTTTGCTGAGGTTAATCAGTGTCTTCGATCTTGCTCGGTTGAACTTTCCGAGGAGATCTTTGGCCTGCCTCAGTCCTGGAAGTCTTTGCCAGTATGTTGCTCTCATTGCTTCTTCAGCTTTATTGAGTCCTTCTTGGAAGTAAGATTTTCCAAGTCCGCAGAAAGGCTACCAATACCAATACCAACGTCCTCTTATAGCCTTCTTGATAAGTATTAGTATACTAGAAAAAAAATCATCGTGAAAATTTTATTTGAAATATATCTAAGATAGTTGATTTCTCTTATCCAGATAATTGTCCTGGACTTATTTCAAATTACGAGTTGACACTATGATTTTTTTTGGGAACTAAGTTCTTTCAAGCGGCTTTTGGTGGAAAAGTGTTCCATGCGAATTTCTTTCTACCTCTCTGTGTGTCGTCCGCCGCACACTCGCATATTTACTATGTGTCGAGTTTCTAGCAGACGATCTTAACTACTAAATCGTTACATATAGGCCAAGCTACAGAGATTTAGAGTGAGCATTTTGTGCAAAAAGTGTTACAAGAAAACCAGCTCCGCCATTGTTTGTCAAATAGTTTCACATGATATAGTGATATGTTTTTCACTCGATTTTATTATTTATAACTTTGTTATCAATAATTTTATGCCAAAAATCGCAGTTTAGTTTTTTGCTTATAAAATTGAAACTATCAGAGTAATCGTGATGGTGTCAATAGACTTATTGTAGAAAATGAAAAGGCGAAAAAAATGAGAGATCGGACGACTCGATCAGACCCTTTAATTCCAGAGAAAATCAGAAAAAACCGGCAAAAATGCAGTTATTTCAAAAATTCATAACTCGGTTATTTTTTGAGTTGAAGCGTAGATCTTGCGGTAAGTATTAGTTATTGATATAAACTTTATACGTGCAATGAGCTGGAACTGGCCGATGCATAGTTTTTGATCTGTGGCCATTTGAATATTTTACTATGCAATTTTCCAGCAGATCTGACTGCGACAGGTATAGTCCGATTTCAATTTACAAAAAAGATTTTGAAAGTAGAATTCTCATAGTCCAAAACGTTTATCTTGGTATTACATGAAAACGCTGAGAAATATGTTAAAAATAAAGCTGAACATGACGAAAGAGGGCCGAGCGCGTGAGAATAGTTGAAGAGTGGGGGTAGAGCAGCAGGTAAGGATAAGCACGACATTAGAAAGCGTCGGCATTTTGAACATGACGGTTATTTCTCGGCCGTTTTTCGTTGTGTTCAGCTTTATTTTTAACATATTTCTCAGCGTTTTCATGTGAAATCAAGATGAACGTTTTGAACTTTGAGAATTCTACTTTCAAAATCTTTTTTGTAAATTGAAATCAGACCATACCTGTCGCATTCAGGTCTGCTGGAAAATTGCATAGTAAAATATTCAAATGGCCACAGATCAAAAAATATACATCGGACAGTCCCTGCTCTTCGCACAAATAAATTTTATGCTGATAAATAATACTAACCGGAGGATCTTCGCTACAACTGAAAAAATAACCGAGTTATGAACTTTTGAAAAAACTGCATTTTGGCCGTTTTTTTCCGATTTTCCCTCAGACCAAGGGTCTGATCGAGTCGTGCGACCTCTCATTTTTTTCGTCTTTTCATTTTCTACAATAAGTCTATTGACACCATCACGATTATTCTGATAGCTTCAATTTTATAAGCAAAAAACTAAAAAAACGCGATTTTTCGCATAAAATTGTTAATAACAAATACATAAATAATAAAGTCGAGTGAAAAACATATGACTTTATCATGTGGAACTATTTTACACACAATGACGGAGCTGGTTTTCTTCTAACACTTTTTACATGAAAAAATCTCTGTAGCTTGGCCTAATATGGCGGGCTACACACGGACGTCGATGTCTTGATAAATCGACGTGCATCCAAAAACGCGCAACGAATAACGTGCAACCTGATTGCGTACACACGTACGTACAAAACCATAGTTTTGTCCAGGTGTCTGAGAAAGAAGGATGTTTAGTTCTAGTTACAGTGGCGTATACTTATGCACTTGAAAAGAAAAAGGGAACTAAAAATTGACTTCGAATTTGGAGTAGAGGTTGAATTCTAAAACGACAAACGTTTTCACACATTGGCCTGTTAGAAAAATTGAGGTTAGAACTAGAGGACTCGCGCAATTACGTAAGGATGGATGGAGAAACCTATTCGTAACTATTGTACATGGTTATTCCATTAATAAAACGTCAAGATACAATGATGAGATTGGCAATAACTGCAGAAATTACTGCAAGAAATTACCAAGATTTAAAATTGACTACTTTAATATCTCCGAAAGCCTCACCGTACCACTTCTCTCCGAGATAGAAATTTTATCATTTTATCTCCGAAAGCCACCACGAAGACTATTGATTTTAGCGACAACTGTACTTTTTGTAGCATTTGGTTGAATGATTTGCAGCTTCTCTATCAATATTTTGTATGCTTAATTTTTTTTATTTAGGTCTAAATAGTGCTTTGATTTTGTCTGCCACAAGCAGGGTAGGTCCCTGTACAACTCCAAAAATTCCCGGGACATTGTTCTGCTGTCAGACATAATAATGAAACTGTCTGCAAACATTTTTAGTGAATATTATACAAATTTTATATATTTATATATATATATATATATATATATATATATATATATATATATATATATATATATATATATATATATATATATATATATATATATATATATATATATATAATATTTCCAAAAGGTTTTTTTTGCTGGCCTACTCTAGATCTTTTTAAATACATAACCAAAACTAATCATTCTTATACCATTTTAATACAATTTTTTTTAATCAATAACGATACGAGCGCCATCTATTGACTGTGTATTCAACTATATCTACAGTACCAGTACATGGGGCGCCATTTATAAATAATTTTTGTAACTACTATGAAGCTATGACATTATTTACATTTTATGTGAGTGTCTTTGATCTATCACTCAAATTTATAAATATCGACATAGATACATAATTTTATGAAAAGTTAATGTTTTGAATTCATTAATGTGAATTGACTAATTTTATTTATTAGATTCTGTCAAACCCAGTATTGACTTTTTGAATATTTCTTTTATAAAATGATTTTCAATCGAACGTATTACCTATATAGCTGTCTCCTGCAAAGATTTTTTAGGAAATCGAGAAGTCATATATTTTTTTATTTCCACATTATATTAATAATTAATATTTGACTTTGCGAAATTTTCGCACGGGTCATCTAGTACAATAATAATATTAATCATTTTATTTCAACCATATCACAGCCAACACATACTAATATATAGACATATATTGCTATATATATATATATATATATATATATATATATATATATATATATATATATATATATAAATATATATATATATATATATATATATATATATATATATATATATATATATATATATATATATATATATATATATATATATATATATATATATATATATATATATATATATATATATATATATATATATATATATATATATATATATATATATATATAGGTATATATTTATATATATATATATATATATATATATATTCATAGACATAGACATATAATAGCACTCTTCATCAGTATGTGGATTGCAATGAGTTAGAATCACAAATTTAATAGTTATTTACAATATTATTGTTGTAAAAATTCATATTACAATGTAGTAATATGAATTTACTACAAGAACATTGTACAAAATTTTATCTACTTTCATCTATGAATGAAAATATTTGGCAAAAGGCATTTTAAAACAAATGTAAAATGTGTGGTGTTATTCAACAGCAACATTTTAATAAAACTGATTTTTTTTTTTAAATTACAGTACTAGTGCTGTAGAGGCATCTATTACAGCACTAGTTCTGTAATAGGTGCTATTATGAAACGAGATATAGAACTGTGAAATTCATATTGCTAAATGAAAGTAGATAAAAATATTTTTCGCTAACCGGCTCTCAAATATTGCCTAGAAATAATTTAATTCATCGAAGTTCTGAAATTTGAATATACTCAGTTCTCAGGTTCAACATATCCAATATCATGTATTGATTAGGTGTGTCACCGTGTTGTTGTAGGTACTTATTTATCTCCTTGAGACCATTTTTGTATGAATACAGATACGAATAAGTAAAACTAAAATACATCATCAATTGGTTGTTGCTCTTGCATGATCGGCATGATATTATCTTCAATATTTATGGAGGATAGGTGTGTGTGAATGAATTAAATTCTCGTAAATTTCCATTGACGACCTTGCTAGACATATTGACCCAAACGCACTGAAGCTTTTGATTTGCATGACTCAATCTGGTTTGATTGAGTTTACCTCGCGGTTAATGTTATAAAGCAAAACGATTAAATGTAAGATGGGTTGGTAAGTTATATTGACAGTTCAACAGTGCAATTATGTTATTGATTGTAGGTTATCGTGAATATGATCATAATATGCGAATAGATTTCGCAAACTTCGAAGGTTAGTTATTTACGTTTTGAATTAAATCGTGAAAATATTAATTCAACTGTATTTTGAGAACAATTGATGACACTACATACATCGGAGGATATTGAAAGTTCATGATTATTTTCGAATAATTAAATATGAAGGATCAAGTTATTAGAATAGTTGATAAGGATGTTGATAAATTGATATTTGCAGAAGAGAAAAATTGAAAATTCAGTTTCTATACCGAGATTATTATTTTGCAGTGTGGTTAATAATATTATACTGTGAATTAAAATGGGGTAAATTCAAATTGTTAGAAATTTTGTGAAGTATTTGTCTACATAAGAGGTTGAAGCTATATTATGAAATTATTTCTGGTATTTGTGATAATGAAAAGTTTTTTCGTCCACTAAATATTTTCAACTGTATTGATTATCTTGAGATTTCTAGAAAATCTCGCTAAAGAATGAGATTGACTATATGATATTTTTCAGAGAAATCTTCCTACCTTCATTTGATTTTTATTAAACTTTTCTGGTTACTGGTTGGGACTGAGTGTTGAGATATTTCGAACCGTTGTAAGTTATGGCTGATACTAATTTGCAAGAAAGATTAATCCAAGTGAAATAATATGAGTGAAAATTTATATATATATATATATATATATATATATATATATATATATATATATATATATATATATATATATATATATATATATATATATATATATATTTATATATAATCAAGTACTAGGACATTTATTTGAAACTAATCAAACAAACCTCCTAGCGGTTGAGATATTTCGAACCGTTGTAAGTTATGGCTGATACTAATTTGCAAGAAAGATTAATCCAAGTGAAATAATATGAGTGAAAATTTATATATATATATATATATATATATATATATATATATATATATATATATATATATATATATATATATATATATATATAATCAAGTACTAGGACATTTATTTGAAACTAATCAAACACACCTCCTAGCGGAGCTGGTTATACGAGTTCACGAAACATCGAAATGCCTCCATATACCTTGGACGGTGTATCTCTCTGTAAGATGTGGTTCATTTGTTTCCGACTGGTGGCGCTGTGTCATATTTATATGCCATATAGCATTTTGAAAAATCTCGACGTTTTGCCTCGCCATCTTCAGGAGAAGTAGAAGGGAAATAATTCAGATACGTGGCCTCAATCTGCCTACTCCACGAATCGAATTAGGAGGAATCGGAAACAATACGATTACGTGGTCTCAACCTGCCTACTCCACTAGGCAGGTTGAGACTTCAGAGTTGACAGGAAGCAATACGGTTAGTGGAGTAGGCAGGTTGAGACCACGCAATCGTATTGTTTCCGATTCCTCCTAATTCGATTCGTGGAGTAGGCAGATTGAGGCCACGTATCTGAATTATTTCTTTTCTAATTCTCCTAAAGTTGGCTCCACAAAAGGAGCTGAAACGTCGAGATTTTTCAAATCTTTTACGCGGTTTATTTCGAGATCCAAGTTTTTCATATATATATATATATATATATATATATATATATATATATTTATATAAATATATATATATATATATATAAAAATATATATATATATATATATATATATATATATATATATATATATATATATATAAATATATATATATATATATATATATATATATATATATATATATATATATATATATATATATATATATATATATACAGTGTGTCTACGTTTATTGAAAAACGATGTTAAAAATAAAAACCTCTATCGCAGCGAGCTGCATTAGAAGAGCAGGTTTTCATAACGTATCCAGTTTAAAAAACATATTCATTAAATTATGATTTTTTTTCCAAATTCAAAAAAATTACCCTCTAATGTGTAAACAAAATTTATTTCCTCCCGGGGATCAATCCCCAACCAATTCGTGCCAAAACCAATCACATCTAAGGTATCATACGAAACTAGTTACTTACGAAGTTTCAACTCTATTTCTATAAAATTGCGCCCTTTATTATGTAAACAAGAATTATTTCCTCCTTCAGGGGGTCAACCCTACAACCAATTCATGTAGAAATGAATAGCATCCAAGATATCGTACAAAACTACCTACCTACAAAGTTTCAACCTTATGGTACCAAAATTGCGCCTTTTATCGTGTAAACAAGATTTATTCAAGATTTATTTCCCTGGGGGGTCAACAAGATTTATTTCCCTGGGGAGTCAACCTCCCAACCAATTCGCATTAAAACCTAATCCATTCAATATATCATACGAAACTACCAACTCACAAACTTTCAATCCTAGTGCTCCAAAATTACGGCCTTTATCATGTAAACATGATTTATTTCATCCCCCAGGGGTCAACCTCCAACAAATTCGAACCAAAAAAAATCCCATTCAAGATATCATACAAAACTACCTAGATACAAACTTTCAACCCTATTGCTAGAAAATTGCGACCTTTATCGCGTAAATAAGATTCATTTTCCCCCCAGGGGGGTCAACCCCCAACCAATTCGAACCAAAAACAATTAGATCCAAGATATTATACGAAACTACTTATTTACAAACTTTCAACCCTATTACTACAAAATTTCGCCCGTTTTTGTGTGAACAAGATTTATTTTTCTCTCAGGGGCGTCAACTCCCCAACGAATTCGAACCAAAAACCATTTCATCCAAGATTATCATACGAAACTACCTATTTACAAACTTTCAACCCTATTGCTTCAAAATTGCGCCCTTTATCATGTAAACAACGCTAAAATGCATAAATACATAAGGTTATACATAGGTACATACATATATCGTCTTGCCGATTATCTTGAAATTTTGTGTGCTTATCGGGTAGGTCTGAGAGTCGGCTAACATCTATTTTTCATCTCCTTAAATGATGAGGGTCGTCCACCCCTTGATTAAAATTTTTTGTTTTTCAAACAAAATTTTCTGTCCTATTTTTTTATGATACAGCATTCAAAAATACATACAACCCTAAACTTTCATCCCACTACGATCAACCCCTATTTTTTATTTGTTGAACTCCTCCGAAATGAATCTACCAATTCTCATGAAATTTTGTGTGCATATCGGGTTGATCTGAGAATTGGCTAACATATACTTCACATCCTCCTAAATGTTGAGGGTGGCCCACCCCTTAATTTTTATTTTTTGTTTTTCAGACAAAATTTTCTGTTGTATATTTTTATGATACGGCATTCAAAAATACATACAACTCTAAACTTTCATCCCTCTACTATCAATCCCTATTTTTTATTTGTTAAACTCCTCCGAAATGGGTCGAACGATTCTCATGAAATTTTGTGTGCATATCGGTTAGGTCTAAGAATCGGACAAAATCTATTTTTTATCCCCCTGAATGTTAAACCACTCAATATTTTTCGGACAAAATTTTCTGTTGTTTTTTTTTATGATACAGAATTCAAAAATACATACAACCCTAAATTTTCACTCCTCTACGATCAACCCCTATTTTCATTTGTTGATTATTAACTTTAATTTTTTTGCAAGATTTTTATTTTCATTTTCTCATGACTTAGAATAAAAATTCCATCGCGAATTTCATTTTTTTTTTATTTTATCCATAGATCCACAATAGGGTTGCAAGATGGCAATCGAAAATAGCAATAGTCGGTCTGAGAATAGATAGTATTATATTTTTCATACCCCTAAGTGATTAGGGTGGTCCACCCAAACATTTTTATACATTCTTTGACAAAATTTTTAATTTTAATTTTTTTATGATGTTGCTTTAAAACGTACATACAACTCTGAATTTTCACCCTTCTATCAACAACTCATATTTTTTAATAGCCATTTTAATAATTTAAACAACGTTTGCCGGGTCAGGTAGATTGATAGATAAATTGTTGAATAGATAGATTATTAAATAGATAGATAGATAGAAATATATATAACTATCTAGATAGATAGATAGATAGATAGATAGATAGTTAGATTCTATCTAACTATCTATCTATACATCGGCAGATAGATGAATAGATAGATAGATAAAAATAATTTATATGGCAGATGCCGTGTCAGATAGATTGATAGATATGTAGATAGACAGATAGAATGATAGATACATAATTAGATAGATAGTTAGATAGATATAGATACATCGGCAGATAGATGCATAGATAGGTAAAAAGAATTTATATAGTAGAACAACGTTTGCTGGGTCAGCTAGTATATATATATATATATATATATATATATATAGTATAAGATTATATATATATATATAATATATATATATATATATATATATATACATCTATATCTATACCAGGGGCGGCTAGTCAAAGGAGGCTAAGGAGGCTTAGCCTCCTCAATAATATTCCGTGTATCACTAATATATTATATTGAATAGTCAGCATTCAGTATATTCATATTAATCAAAATCATATTATTTTATGCACCTACCTTCCTTTCAACCTACATTATATAATATAATTTATTAATTAAGATAGAAGGTATTTACATTTTCTGCATTTCATTCATTTCAAGATTTGTGGCAACACTGCGGGGGCTTAGAAAGGTATATTCTCAACGTTCATTATGCCTGCCACAGAAAAGCAAACAACGGTGCAAATACCCCGAATGAATACTTCATTGCAATAGAAAAGCAGAACACATGTAAATGGCAACACTGATAGAGACCCAGACTCATACAATGCCGACCAATCACAACTATAGAATTTCGCGTGACATCGAGTGAATTCGTTGGAAAGCATTAATTGAATCGTAGTGTGATCGTAGTTACTTATGGCCGTAAACAGCAGCGTGTTTACTTATGTTGCTCGCGTATAAAATGAGTTTGGTTACTGAAATTAATTTCAAAAATTTCAATAGTGACTTAGTGGAATATTTGTTATCCCATAACTTTAGTGCACTAAGTTATGAGGATAAAGTTTTGATAAAAACATTGGGACCTACCGCTGAATTAAACAATTTGGTGCAGCGTAATAGACAACAAAACCGCGGTTTTAATACAAGGAATTATGAGAGACATCCTTGCCTAACCGGATCACAGGTAAAAAATAAATTATTTTGTTGGCAGTGTTTACTTTTTACTAGTGAAAATGTCTCCGTTTGGGGCCGCTAAGGATTTGAGGATTCAATTCTATACCTAGTTGAAAGTGAGGAATTTTTCACCGATAAAATAACTTTAAATACAGCACGCGGATTAATATCTTACTTACAAGATAAGGAATTTGAATATTTTTGAATGTCTTTAAATTAATTTTTGAACAAACAGAAATAGCTTTTCAAATCTTACAGCACAAGTTTTCAGATGTAATTTACTCACGAAATCGGCTCAAGTTTCTTTTGGAAAAAATTTCAGAATTTCGTGCAGAAGTTTATTTTAAAAAACTATTTTCTGTATTTCAAACTACTGATGATACGACTCAATTTAGCCCAAAGCGAAAGAAATTCAGTTAAGCAGATATGGAGCTTCACTATAAGCAAATATTTTATGAAATTTTGGATACTATTAGGGGTCAAATAGAAATAAGGTTCTCAGATTTAAAAGAACTGCATTTCTTCGACATACTCAATAAAAATTTGTTTACTGGATTTTCGGCAAATTTTCCAGATAACCTTTTGGAAAATTTATGTCAAAAATACACTTTTTTTGAAAAGGTGGCCATAAAAAGTGAACTGTGTGTTGTTTATAATGACAATGAAATTTTGGGGCAAAATGAAAACCATGTGATGACTATTGAATACCCTTTTGATAATGATTTGAATCAAGATTTACCCCAAGTTTATAAACTCTTATGTCTAATTGTTTCTATCCCGGTGACATCGGCTTCCGTAGAGCGCTCGTTTTCCACTCTTAAGAGAATTAAAACTTATTTCCGAAATTCAATGAGCTAGGATCGTTTGAAAAATATTAGTTTGTTGTCTATTGAAAAGGAATTGGTAAAACTTTTGGCGAAAGACAAAAAATTTTATGAGGATATTATAGATCATTTTGCTAACATTAAAGATCGCAGAATCCCGCTAATCTTCGAAAATATGTAATAACTTTTTATTTGCTCACACCAGCTGTTAACAAATTCGTTAAGTAGGTAGAAAGAAAAAAAAAATTTGATGAATAGATGAATTGATTAATTGGCTGAGAAGAGTTTTTGTGAATATTGTAAATAGTAGTTGTACGTCTCAAGGTAGACACTCGAAAGTGAAAACAAATTAATAGCTCAGGGTGCTTGTTTTACTTTGATTTTCTGTAAATTATAAGGCGGTGGACCTTGAAATCCTAAAAATTTTCGCCTATGGTGTATTTTTCAACACCTCTTGTAGCCTCCTCAAACCAAAACCTCACGAGCCGCCACTGATATATATATATATATATATATATATATATATATATATATATATAATATATTATATATAATATATATATATATATATATATATATATATATATATATATATATATATATATATATATATATATATATGAAATTGAGATTCTGACGCAAAACATCATAAAAAGTCATGAAACGAAAAAATATCTTGTCCTAGGTCCAACTTTGCTAATCGCACCCATTTTAATAAGCAGGTTTTCAAAGTGAATACCTGCAAAAATCTATCACTTACTTTGGTTATACGAGTTCGGTTGTTCGGTAATATGCTCAATATTTGACACAACTATTATACCGTTAGCATTTTCAATAGACAATAGATAAGGTTGCGAATTATAAGCTTTTGAGAATAAATCCTTCGTACTACATACAGCTGCCAGAATAATTGCGATTAACGAAACAAGACCCAGGAATTTCCTCTTTTTTCGAGAAGGAAGCATTCGCCTTTCTTATCAACTAGTTGTTTCGAGGACGCAATAACATAACTAAAGAATTCAACCGACCTTCCTTAAACGTCAATTAACCAAGTGTCATCATTTATACTTAGCGCATTCTGCAATTTTGTAGGCACGTTCCAAATTGTGACCGTAATTGTACCATACAGGGTCGATTTAATTGGTTCAAATCAAGCGTAAATATGGTAAAATAGTATGTATGACCTCTTGTCTGGATTGTTCTGTTGGGATTGTCTTGTATAAAGAGGCGGTTATAGTGACTTGCACAAAATATTCAACAGATATTTGGTTCATTGTTTGGATTGAGGAAGTGCAGATATTAATTTGAAACGATATTGAAGAAAATGAAAGTTTTCTTCAGGGTCAAGAGGATTTGCAGATACTAAAGATGCATGAGAAATCAATACACGGTAGGTACGCTGGCTAGTATTTGGGAGGTCTCGGGTTCAAACCCCGGGGCCGACTTGTCTGCCATTAGTTTTTTCCAGAGGTTTCTTCATGGTAATGTAAGTCACTGCTTGCAAACTTATAAGGCGAATGCTGGGCCAGTATTAATCCTCTGAACCCTACCCACACTTCCTATGTTCCATAAATATCCCGTCTCGCCTATCCTTAATGCACTTGTACATACAAGTGTATCCTCGGATCTGGCTGAAGGAGTTAATCCCAAACTCAAGCTGCCCGCCTCCCTGACACATACTTCAGAGAGGAATGAAACACGTGTGTTTCCTTTTTTTTCCAATACACGGTAAATTTTTTTTTTTTTTTAAAGATGTGGGACGTATGCTCTCTCACACGCGCCCGACCTCCGTACAATTTTGGCTTGGTCAACTTGGACATTTAGCCATCAATTTACTAAATGAGGGGAACCACTTAAATCGGACGCATACAAACACCCAGGAACACGGTGGGAATCGAACCCACCAACTCCGTCAACGAAGACGGCGGCATAGCGCTAGCTATAACCTCTCCGCTACGGAGCCTCCACACGGTCAATTAATTCTGTATAATGCATAATGGAAGCGACAATTTGAGTTTTTTGTGAGAATCGTTGCAATAATCAACAGTTTGATGAAAAAAATTACAAGAAATGGTGAATAAAAATGTAAAGTATTCATTGCAGAACAAAATGTGATTTGAATGAAATGCTAGAATATTTATTCAACAAATCGCAATTAGTTAAACTAATCCCCTTTATTAGGGGAGCCCGAGGTACTAAATGGGGATTTACTCGAGCGTCGTGGGTACCTGTTGGATTGTGAAGATTATATGCTAAAACGAAAAAAAGGTTAAATTATGTATGCCATTTCACTAGGGGTGAAACCTGTGTAGATCTTCAAAAATGTAAAAAAATCGTTATATAGAAATAATCGAGCTCGTCAGATATTAATAATTTATACACCCCACATGTCTCTGATAACGAAGGTAGGTAAATCTGCCGGTTTGCATGGTGAGGGTAGCCATACGAGACAAAAACTGATCGCCGATATTCAAAAAAGCAAAAAAAAATCGGTGACATTTCCTTCAAAATAAAAATAATAGTTATTTTCGTAATCCCATACTGTTATTTTGATTTAACGGTATTCAGATGACAATTGAAAAGTCAGTGTTAACGGCCGCCGGCCGTTACAATTTCATAACGGCCGGCGGCCGTTAAGAAATCACTTGTTCAAATATTTATTTCAAAACATCATTCTGCTTACAATAATAACATTGAAATTTTGGTACACAGCGAGTTGGGAGAATAAACCTCTGATTTTCATTTCGCATAGGCTAATAATGCATCTTCATTAACCACCTTTACATACTTGCTTTTACGCCACATTTCAAAATTTTCATATTCTTTTTGATATCGCTCTTGAGTTATTTTCGGCAGTTGATCAACACTCGCTGCACTGCACATGATTCTCCCAATATTTCTAAAGGAATTTGATTTTGTTCCTCAATTTCATCAATTTCATCCATGGTCGTCGTTAAAGCGAACTTGAGAACACAAAAAACTGACGTTGTTTATAAAACTGTCAAACTGTTCCATGACAACAGAGTGCACGACGTTGGGATTTTTCTTTACAATTGCGAGGTACGGGATTTTTTCTTTCTTCGGAATCAAAATGTAATCTTTCAACGGGATTACGAAAAATTTTTAACGACACACGGTCGATACGCAAATAACGGATTCGGTTAGTTCTAATACAATATCCAACCTCATCCGTTATTTGCTACATATCGGCTTTGTTACGTTAATAACTATAAAGTAACAAGGCCGATATGTAGCAAATAACGGATGAGGTTGGATATTGTAATCCGAGGCGCAGCCGAGGATTAGAACTAACCGAATCCGCCGTGTGTCGTTAAAGACTTTTCGTAATCCCGTTGAAAGATTATATTTTGATTCCGAAGAAAGAAAAAACCTCGTACCTCGTAATTCTAAAGAAAAATCCCAACGTCGTGCACTCTGTTGTCATGGAACAGTTTGACAGTTTTATAAACAACGTCAGTTTTTTGTGTTCTCAAGTTCGCTTTAACGACGACCATGGATGAAATTGATGAAATTGAGGAACAAAATCAAATTATTTTAGAAATATTAGGAGAATCATGTGCAGTGCAGCGAGTGCTGATAAACTGCCAAAAATAACTCAAGAGCGATATCAAAAAGAATATGAAAATTTTGAAATGTGGCGTAAAAGCAAGAATGTAAATGAAGATGTATTATTAGCCTATGCGAAATGAAAATCAGAGGTTTATTCTCCCAACTCGCTGTGGACCAAGATTTCAATGTTGTTATTGTAAGCAGAATGATGTTTTGAAATAAATATTTGAACAAGTGATTTTTTAAAGGCCGCCGGCCGATAAAATTTTTTAACGGCCGGCGGCCGATAAAACTAACTTTTCAATTGTCATCTGAATACCGTTAAATCAAAATAACAGTATGGGATTACGAAAAAATTTAACCGTGCTCGAGAATGTCATGGTGACGTTTTTTTCTCAACTTTGTGAGTCTCCTATTTTCTCATGCCACGTTCAAATCGTCAGATTAGTGAAATGCATACTCCTTTGCATGTAATTAACTCACCTTGTCTTAATCTGACGCGCTCGAGATTTTCGAACGATCGATTTTCTCTTACTAATCTGATCGGATGCCCTAGACGAACGCCCCCATATTAAGGGTTCATGTATGGTGGTGATACTTAACAGGGTGCAAGGTTTCCCCCAATATGTTATTTTGCTGCGCTTGAGTATATCCCAAATTCCCGCTTGGGCGCATCTACGGAGTTAGCTACATGCGGAATATGTTGAATATATTTGTGTTCGCTATGCTACCCTGAATATAGTTAATAACCAGGAGCGTTAACTGCTGCGTTATGTTCGCTTTATGATGAAACATCAAATGGTGTACTATGATTTCTCTTGAATACGAAATACTAGCCACCTATTGAGTAATAGACGCATGAGTTTTTCGGTGTCCGACATTTTCCTTCTAACTTGGGAGATTGTTGCCAAATGTGTTTCGACAGATGGCGCGTGTCATATTTAACACGTCCCTGATTTTTGTCTCTGTATGGTCAAATACGAGTAAAATGATAACCAAGCTAGTTAGTCGAGTATGTTAGGTACGCTGGCTAGTATTTGGGAGGTCTCGGGTTCAAACCCCGGGGCCGACTGGTCTGCCATGAGTTTTTTTCAGAGGTTTTCTCATGGTAATGTAAGTCACTGCTTGCAAACTTATAAGGTGAATGCTGGGCCAGTATTAATCCTCTGAACCCTACCCACACTTCCTATGTTCCATAAATATCCCGTCTCACCTATCCTTAATGCACTTGTACATACAAGTGTATCCTCTGATCTGGCTGAAGGAGTTAATCCCAAACTCAAGCTGCCCGCCTCCCTGACACATACTTCAGGGAGGAATGAAACACGTTTGTTTCCTTTCCTTTTTTGAAATGATCTAGATGGTTACCACATTCGGTAGATAATCGATACTGAGATTGGACCCAACATGTCCGAAAGAGGCTGCTATCGTTTCTATACTTTGTGATGACCACCTTGATGTTTCTACTATTCATAATTCATGTAGCTAGTGAATTTTCTTGATTCATTTTGATTTGTTGAATAGATGTCCTCGCATAAATATATATATATATATATATATATATATATATATATATATATATATATATATATATATATATATATATATATATATATATATATATATATATATATATATATATATATATATATATATATATATATATATATATATATATATATATATATATATATGTATATATATATATATATATATATATATATATGAATTTAATAAATGAAGCTATCTTGTCTTCAAATTCCCAAAATTATATTAATCTATGTACAATGTTAAAAAATTTTTAAATTTGTTTTGTCTTTCGTCCTCACCAATGTTGACTGAATTACAATTTTTAATTGAGATTCTTTGTATTTTAGACTAACCCTCATTAGTCTAGAAATTATATTGTACCTGAAGATGTTGTTCTGAAACAACGAAACTGGTTGTACATTGATTGATATAATTTTGGGAATTTGAAGACAAAATAGTTTCATTTATTAAATTCATCTTACTACCCAAATATGGTCAATCTACAAACATATATATATATATATATATATATATATATATATATATGTTTATATATAATAAATAATATATATATATATATATATATATATATATATATATATATATAACATATATATATATATATATATATATATATATATATATATATATATATATATATATTAAAATATATATAATAATAATCTTTGTCCACAATTGTACTATAAATCATTCATTATGTGCTTTCTGAAGTACAATTATACCTATTAATCACTAGTGAATAATACACTGCATGACTTATTATTCACTAGTGTGTATAATGGTTTATTATACACTGCATGACGTCACACTCAAAACGTATGTCCAAACTTGAGACTATCATTCACATTGTTAGGATAGTATTGTTATTAGATTTTTAGGTTTTATGTAACTAAAATAACTATAAATTGAATGCCTTCGTTTATTTTCAATAATATTGTTCTGTTAATATTAATATAAATAAATAAATGCAAAATTATGTATTTCATTTTCATCAGAGAGAAAGAAAGGAATAGATCGATGTCATGAAGTGAAATAGTTGACGTTTACGTGAGTATGCAGTTTTCAGTGAACACAGAAAATGTTATGTCAACGCTTTTGATAACTATTTTTATTGTTGAAAATGCAGATTATTACTATTTTTTTCGAGGAAGTCGTGGACAATTATAGTATTCCACGCACAAAATTACAATTTTTCACTCGGGTGAGTTGCGACACTCACCTGCGGCTCGTGCAAAACTTCACCCTCGTGCAAAATAGCAATCATTTTGTGCTCGTTGAGTAATATACTATTCGTTTTTTGTTCGAACAAAATGTGTAACAAGAGAACAGTTAGATATTGAATCATTGTAAGTTGTTCATTTTTTCTTCAACTACTATGAAAATAAAATTCTTCTTTTCACCAATTTCAAACGATTTCCGCTCTTATGACGGAATCGCCATAATATGAATGTAGTAATATGCACTAAACTTTTTTACTCTTATCAAAATTCAATTGCGAAATTGATTTATTTTCACAAAATCAATAATAATTTCATAGAAATCACTAATTTTATGGAATGAAGATCTTCGTATGTCCCTTTGGTTCTCTCAATTTGAATAAAAACTATTAACTATTCGAATGCATTGATAAAACTTTCGGGTTATTTGAAAAACAATATAATAAAAATAAATCTTCTTAAACATGACTCTTAGTGGTTCAGGTGTTATAAAATCTATTTAAAAAAATGTATTTAAAACCACTTCCTTATCTCATTGTTGACTGGATAAAGTTCAACGTTCTATGATTTTCGGGAATAAACTACTAAAAAGATAATTCTTGCAATGAAGTTTCTAGAATTGTACGAGTGAAAGAAGTATTTCCCTGCGTGTAGAAGATCACAAATAAGATGGACTTGAAGGAGTATCCTCGAGCACAGATGTTACCTCACATAAAGATGAGACTAGATATATATATTTACGGAAGTGCCATTGACCTATATCGCCTATTTACGACAAGGCATGAACGTGGAATTTTGTTCTTATGTAAAATAACATATAAGTATTTATAATAAATCGTTTGGTAGAAATACGTGATGCTTAGTAATTTTTACCGTTCAGAATAATGGTTAGAAATAATGACGTTTAATTGTGGTTGAGTACGCCATTTGTATGTAAATATCTTCATTAAATGCAACATGTAATCGTTTGAGTTTTAAATTAATATATTTTGGAATTATGTGAAATAGTAACGAGTTCCAAACTCGATTTAGGATGCAATATCTGGTGAAGCATTTTATAGTAGCTTGATTTGGTTACTTGTTTCACCGGAAGTAAACAATAATTTGGATGAATTAATTTTTCATTAGAATATAATATATAGATGATTCATGACGAAGGAAGTGTTTTAAATATATTCTAACGATATGACTGTCATCTCTGGCGTTCAAACAATTTGGACGTTTTTCTATTTCTACAGCTTCATGAAAAATTCTCCTGAAGATGGCTTCGCAAAAGGAGCCGAAACGTCGAGATTTTTCAATTTTTCAAATCTTTTACGCGGTTCATTCCGAGAACCAAGCTTTTCAAATACTTCCGACCGCGGAAATCTTTCTGAACATATATATATATATATATATATATATATATATATATATATATATATATATATATATATATATATAATAAGGATAATAATATTTGGGTATAGCAGCAAGCAAAACGTGTACTCTTATAACACTATATTTCCGATATTTCGACAATGATTATTGTCATCTTCAGGAAGCTACAAAATAAGCACAAAAGAAAATCAATAAATGCTCCATAACGGCCAACAGCAAAAATACTCACTGTGTCTTTGAGAATGATTGCAAAAGGTGTAAAGATCGAGATACAGCATTATTGATTTCCACAAAACATTATTGATCCAGAACACAGGCGTGATGATCATCAACTGACATTACAAGTTAAAAAGTTAAAATGGTCATAATAAATTAAAATGAAACATAGTTAATTTTGAGGAAATTAAACATTATTGAGTTAAAGTTAAGTTAAAGACTAAAATAATATAATTATCTACTTCGTCATTTCATATTGACTGAAAAAGAGACGCGACCAGCCATCTTGATCAAGAAAGTAGACATAGACAACATCAAAATAAAAAACTCCAATGTGAAAATATGATAATTTAGGACCACAGATTGGTCACTGCTAACAAATAAAATAGCCAGAAGTATAGACGACTCTGAGAAAGAAAGGCAACCTTTCTCTCACTCGACATTTCTTAAATGGATGTTTTTATCTAACTCTAACAAAAAGGAATAAATTTCACTAAGATGATTTAAATCAGTGAAATTTATTCCTTTTTGTTAGAGTTAGATAAAAACATCCATTTAAGAAATGTCGAGTGAGAGAAAGGTTGCCTTTCTTTCTCAGAGTCGTCTATACTTCTGGCTATTTTATTTGTTAGCAGTGACCAATCTGTGGTCCTAAATTATCATATTTTCACATTGGAGTTTTTTATTTTGATGTTGTCTATGTCTACTTTCTTGATCAAGATGGCTGGTCGCGTCTCTTTTTCAGTCAATATGAAATGACGAAGTAGATAATTATATTATTTTAGTCTTTAACTTAACTTAAACTCAATAATGTTTAATTTCCTCAAAATTAACTATGTTTCATTTTAATTTATTATGACCATTTTAACTTTTTAACTTGTAATGTCAGTTGATGATCATCACGCCTGTGTTCTCGATCAATAATGTTTTGTGGAAATCAATAATGCTGTATCTCGATCTTTACACCTTTTGCAATCATTCTCAAAGACACAGTGAGTATTTTTGCTGTTGGCCGTTATGGAGCATTTATTGATTTTCTTTTGTGCTTATTTTGTAGCTTCCCTGAAGATGACAATAATCATTGTCGAAATATCGGAAATATAGTGTTATAAGAGTACACGTTTTGCTTGCTGCTATACCCAAATATTATTATCCTTATTGCATCAGTCAGCTAGGTTAGGTTAGGTTACCTAGTCAGCAAAGACTACCCTTCTTCTATATATATATATATATATATATATATATATATATATATATATATATATATATATATATATATATATATATATATATATATATATATATATATATATATATATATATACATATATATCTCACCAGCAAAAAAAAACCGCTGCATGCGGCCTTGCATTGTCGTGCATTAAAATGAAGTCATCTCCAGCAAAATAAACTACAGCTTCCTGAAGAATGAAATTTATTGACGATAGTTTGACATACGCCTATTCAATTAATCTGACAGAAGCCCCCTTCGTTTTTGTTCCTTGATCGAGCTTGGCGTGTTTGTTGAATTCCAGGCTTTTATTTGGATATGTGTATCTTCAAAAGAAATCAAGATATCAAGGTGAAATAAAAACTGAAAGATGGCGAAAAGGATGGTGTATGTAATAAACTGAGCGTAAACTCTACAAATTTCCTGAACTGTTCCACAGGATGTTAAGAAATTGGACTACAAATTCACGGTTTTTTTTCACCATGTATAAATAAGCTATCAACATTTTTGAAAAACTTTTCTGGAGTTTGTTTTAATACCAAAGAATTTATCTACAATTTGGCGTAGAAATAATTGAAATCGATGAAAACTTGCAAATATTTTTGGACAGCAAAATTTTAGGTGGGCGGTTGTTTTTGCCGGTGAGTATATATATATATATATATATATATATATATATATATATATATATATAATTATTTATATATATATATATATATATATATATATATATTTTATATATATATATATATATATATATATATATATATATATATATATATATATATATATATATATATATGTATGTATGTATATTCAACATGTAATGGAGTTTTTTTTCTGTGATTCACATATTATGTTTCATAATTTGAAAAAATTCTCGCTGAAATATTATGATTTTGCTTTGTTTCATTCAACGTCATAAGGTCACAGTGAATTTGTTACCAGATGTAGAAGTGGAATAGGTACTTGACAGTGAGCACTGCGATAGATACGTTTGTCTCAAGTTCATCAATTTGTAAATGTTATCTCTCGTATATTTTCTTGAAAATATGGAAAATTTACTAACATAAAATGAAATAATTCATAATATTTTCGACATTTTCGTCGACTTTCAATAGTTAAGGTGATTTTACAGTACCATTATGATTCATGGCTTTATGTCAGTATAGTACAGGGTGTCCTATTTTGGGTACTTTTGAATGGTATCTCCGTTATTTTTGAAGATAGAGGGTTGCGGTTTTCGCGACACTGTGCTACTTTTTCGTAAAACTGAAGATGCCCTCAACAGAATTTGAATAGACCTTTTAGTTTTTATCACACACGGCATTTTTGAAAATGTTGCATTTTGGGATCCTCGTCGTATAGCCGTTATCCTTCATCTTATCGAAAAGGTAATATAACATTCTTATAGATTTTTTGCCGTAGAATGCAGTGGTGTAGATAATTTTTGTTACATATTTACTATTTTCGAGTTATAAAGCAAACTTATGTTTTTTTTAAATGGAATACCCTGTATATTTATAAACTATAAAATTTGTCTTTTCGTACCTTTTCAAAAATATATGATAGTATAAACTTTTTCTCAGAAACGCGCAAATAGGAGACAATTTTCTGAAATTAAATGCATAATTTAATAGAAGGCCATGGATATTGTTCACGACAAGAAACAAAATTAAATGTCAAACCAATATCATCGGTTTTTGTATCGAATTTTGGTTTATATAGGTGTTTATTTTCGTTCTTTTGGTATTATTATTTAATTGATATTAATCAATGTCTTCGAATAATGCAGAGTATGGAAATTATGAAAATATGATATGCTGGTATGTTTTATACAGAGTAATGTAATTTTACACAGCTGAAGAAGCTTCGGAATTATATTTCTTGAGATAAGTAAGCTATAATGGCTATGAAAATCTCTATTATCATTTTAATTCTTTTCTTGTTAGATACCCAGAAAGAAGGCAACCGTTTTTCGAGATATTTGCTCGTTTAAGAGTAAATTTAGATGAGCACGGATTATTTGTTCACTTGCGAGCTAAAATATACAAGAAAGAGAACAGGGAAAGAAAAGACATAGATACTTTGGGATATATAGAAGCAACACCTTTGTCCTTATAGAAAAATTGAGAAGGAAATTGGTGTGCCAAAAACTGACTCACATTGCAGAACTTCGAGAGGCAATTCATTTAGCCTTTCGAAATTGGAAAAAAAAATCTATAGGTATTTGCAAGCAAAAGATACCTATATGCAAGATATCCAATTCTTCGTTAGTGATATGTAACTTTCACTTGTTCATTGTTGTTATCCCTGGCCTTATATTGATATATGCATTTAACATAAGTTCTCTTTATAACTCAAAAATAGTAAATAAGTAACTAAAATTATCTACACCACTGCATTCTACGGAGAAAATCTATAAGAATGTTGTATTACCTCTATCTTCAAAAATAACGGAGATACCATTCAAAAGTACCCAAAATAGGACACCCTGTACTATACTGACATAAAGCCATGAATCATAATGGTACTGTAAAATCACCTTAACTATTGAAAGTCGACGAAAATGTCGAAAATATTATGAATTATTTCATTTTATGTTAGTAAATTTTCCATATTTTCAAGAAAATATACGAGAGATAACATTTACAAATTGATGAACTTGAGACAAACGTATCTATCGCAGTGCTCACTGTCAAGTACCTATTCCACTTCTACATATTATGACGTTGAATGAAACAAAGCAAAATCATAATATTTCAGCGAGAATTTTTTCAAATTATGAAACATAATATGTGAATCACAGAAAAAAAACTCCATTACATGTTGAATATACATACACATATAATATATATATATATATATATATATATATATATATATATATATATATATATATATATATATATATATATATATATATATACTCACCGGCTCCCGAAATTCGACATTTTCAAAAATGCCCTGTATCTTAAAAACTAAAAGGGCTATTAAAATTCTGTTGACGGCATCTTCAATTTTACGAAAAATTAGCACAGTGTCGCGAAAACCGCAACACTCTATCTTCAAAAATAACATATATAATAATAAGTCTTTTCCATTCACTCACCTGCCAAGGCCAGGCTCCTCTAACACTCTGCTTTCCCTGTATAATTCTTCCTATCGCTCCAAATCTCGGTTGTCTGGATCTCCTTACGCTTCTTCCGCAATCTACACAGAACACAGAGAACACTTTAATCAACGCACCACAAAAAACAAAACGATCAAGGTCAACCTCAGACTACCAAAGATCTAGCTACCTTGCTGGCTAGACGTAACCGTTTCCTGCAAAATCAACAGCATCAAGATTACTCTGACCTGGGAGCCCATATCGCACGGAAAGCGAATCTGATCAGATTTCTATGGTCCATGACAATTGCATACCAACGGTCGATGGTTTTCCGACGAAATCGGGCGATGAAGTTAGGCAGAGTCTTACGACTGCTGCGCTTGTTGGTATTCTGTGGTTTCGATGACCGGCTAGAGACAGTGAGAGTGATAGTAAGAACAATGAAAGTGGTCGTTTGTTGCACGCGGACGGCATATCGGATCTCCTCACTTATTGTAACCCAGTTAGCTGGTGGGAAAACGGACAGTAGATGACAATAATAGGTGTTTGGACACGAAGAAATTAATGACTTTAAAGATAGTTATTTATGTTAATTCATGTGTAGAAATGATAAATTATGATCAATTGTTGTGAGCATAGAAAAAAAAATCTTCACTTCAAGATGTCAGTTGGATCTTGAGATTATGAGAGATAATTCTGATACAAGTTAAGTATTTGAATGATTTCTTGAACCTTTTTTTACTGAGTTTCTCTTTCACCTAAGTTCAAAAAGAGAATTATTGGTATAAGATTTATATGGGTGTATCAGAACAACAGTGGTCCAAGTCCATTTTACAAAGTTTTGTTCAATTAAGATATTTGCGTTTGTGTTTATAGGTAATTTCTTGGTATTTCTTTCAAATTGGATTCATTAGATTCTTTTTGGTGATATATTAAATTTTATTTTTCTTATACTTCATGAATGATAATTTCAAACACACCTAACTAATCAATCAAGTAGGAAAAAAAAATTCAGTGTTGCACTGAACGAATTCATATTAAGGTGCATTGTTCAATCCGAGTCACAAGAATAAAACTTAATTTAGCTAAAAGATTTTATGTCATTCATTTTACTTGCTCTGAAAACACTCTTTTACAATTTTACAGAAAATAAATTTGAATTGTAGAGTTACAAATTCAAATTTGTGTGTATTAGGATTGCACATATGTTTTTAGACTGAAACAAGTAAGTAAAATAAAATTTATATCAAAAAACAATTCTAACATGAATATTAAAAAAACTAGCTAATCTGTTCGTGGAATCGGTATTCGTTCTTGAACTTTTCATCACTCAATAACTGATTACTCTGATCCTGACCATCTCGGAAGAATGCTCCTGTATTAATTTTAACAGGAAGATTTTTATGAAATTGATAAAAATAAGTGGTATGAAAGGTAGAAGCGATTTTTTATCGTTCTTCTTTACTATAGTTATGGCTCGTCGTTGCATGTACAGAGGCTCACGATTAACCGCTGCTAAAGATGTGAATTTCTTTCCAACGCACTTCTTTATTAAGGAAATCTCTCGAAAGTCCATAACATTTGCGACATTCTATCTAAATGATAAAGAAAATGGTTGTGCACATTTGAATTTGATGACTTGAATATTCAGTTAATTAACAGAATTTTTAGTCGCATAGTCACATCCACTAATTGAAGCAATACGTGTCCTGACAGGAAAAATAGGACTTGAATCACCTTTGCTCTGAACATTTTCATTTTTAATTCACAGCAATACCAATCTAGTGGCATTTTAAAGGCAATTATCGAGGAGTGGACTTGGATCTTTGTTGCTCTGGAAAGGAACCGTATTGGGCCTACTGAATCGAGAATAAAAAAGAAAATCAAAATTTTGGACTTGAACCTCTGTTGTTCTGATGCACCCATATGTTACTCACAAACGGAATATATCTTAGTAGTCATTATTTAAGTATTTCGTAGTTAGTATTAGTTTATCGAAGACGAGATAAAATAAAAATTTTCCTTGGTAAATGCTTAATGAATTATATCACTAGTATCATCCTGGGCCTCTTGTGTTTCCACGGTCTGTCTTCATCATATTCTTCAAGTCTGGTGACGAGGGGATTCGGATTTGGTGGCAAGTCAGCATATATTTTCTTGCCGTTGCTTTGATGAACTCGATTACACTCGGCATTTCCAAGTCTCGGTGAATCTGGGAGTTTCGGACGTACCAAGGAGCGTCCTCGGCCATCCTCAGGGATTTGTTCTGCATAAATTATGGTATTACAAGACAATCTATTTATACGACAAATTGAACATAACACAGGGGTTCTTAGAGAAACTAAATAACAATGAGCAATTAATTCAGAGCTATTGGTAGGTAGATACATTTAATTTTAATTTAATTTAATTTAATTTAATTTAATTTACATATACATTCATGTTTAACAATTAGTCACTAATAAATTGAGAAAAAAAAAATAACAATAATAAAATCTAGGCACCTAGGCGCATGCACCTGTATGTGCTACAATATATAAAGAACAAAACAATATACGTTTACAATGTGAATTAAATAGTGACGATAAATCTTTTGCATCAAACTAATTACACAATATCTCTAAATAAGTCTGAGTTTGTTGAAACATATTTTTTAGCTCTTAGTCGAAATATATGGAATTTGGTTATATTTTTTATATTTGTCGGTAACTTATTATGAATTTTGGGAGCAATTGTGGTAACGAATCGTTGACTAGCATCACGGTGACATGTTGGAGTGATTAAGCTATTATTTGACTTAGCTCTTGTGTTATGAGGATGTGTAGCAGTAGTTCTTAACAGTGGTTTTCTAAATATAAAAATACAACATGAGTATAAGTACAGTGTTCTTATGTTTATGATTTCATTATTGTAAAGGAGAGCTATCGGATAAAGAAATGGTTTTCTAAAAATCATTTTGACAATACGGTTTTGTATTACTCTAAGTGGCTGTAAGGTTGTATCATACGAACCCCCCCATACGATTATGCCATATCGGAGGATTGACTCTATAAGTGATTTATAAATAATTATTAACTGTTTGCGATTCATGAACTTTCTTAATTCATAAAATTTGTGTATAAATCTTCGTAATTTGGTTATTAGAGATTGTATTTGCTCGTTCCATTTGAGGTTTTGGTCAATTATGATTCCTAGATATTTCGTTTTTTCAGACATACTTATTTCAAAGTTATTATTTATGTGTAGTTTAAATTCTGGTCGATTAACGTTTATTGAAAATGCTATGAACGTTGTTTTGCTAATATTTAAGGAAAGTTTATGAAAATCTAGCCAGTTCTTTATTTTACTTATGCCCAGTTGGGCTTTAATTTTTACCTCTTCCCAAGTGTGATCATTAAAAACTATAACGGTATCATCTGCATATGAGATTGATGTTCCATTGACATGTATTTTTAATAAAGAGTTTATATACATTAAGAACAGAATTGGTCCAAGAACAGTTCCTTGGGGGACACCTATCTTTACTTCTTCTGGGTCACTTAGTGTATCTTTTATTTTAACCATTTGTTTTCTTTGAAATAAATAATTGAATAGATTACGAAGAGGAGAAAGGTTTATTTCAATCTGGTCCACTTATATTCGAGAAAAGTACGTTCTATAACAGTTTAACATACTTGGGCAAACCTTCTGATAACCTGAAATTGTTTCTTCATAAACAAAACTTCGAAGTTTTATAAAGAACCAACAATAGCATTGGAAAATTTATTAAAAAAAAATTAAAAATCCATAGAGATGAACGTACTGGTGTTTATAGACTGTAACGATTGTGAAAAATTCTATATAGGACGTACAATTAGAAATATCAGAACTTGAATACACGAACACCAACGTAGCTATATTAAGCAGAAATCGGACTCTAATTATGCGTGCCATCTCATTCAAGAAAACCATACCTTTAATAAAAATTATAATATATTACAGTTAGAAAATATTCTCAACAAAATCAACTGTTGGGAATCCCTATACATCAATAATTATAAAAATTCCGAAAACCTAGTTAACGACCATATTGAGGTAAACCCTTCTCCTCTTCTTAATCTGTTTAATATAACTACCAATAGCTCTAAATGAATTGCTTATTGTTATTCAGTTTCTCACAGTTACCGTGTTTCACAGATGAATAGAATCGCGCAGTTCGGGATGACATGCGTATTGCGAAAGTCTCGAGATAGCTTCGAATTAACAGGTACAAGATTGTTCGTTCTTTTAGCAAATGGTTGTAGAGCATAACACATCAGAAATTGGTAAAATTATAGTCAATATCAATTGAACGTTTATTAAAGTTTATTGAAATTATTAAGTATCTGTAGCGTCTGATAGACGGTAAGTTATGAGAAGAAATATAACTATTCCGTATTAATGCATTATCTTGAAAATCTGAATTGATTCCTTATTTCATTTTTCCGCCATTTAATTTTTTTCATTTATCCATATTAAATTATTTATCTTTCAATATCGAAATAATCATCTCACATTTCTTAATTTAAAACATTTTTGCTTTATTTGCTTATTTCATTCTCTCAATTTAACACAAGATTTTTGTAGGCTAACGATGGCAAATTTCACGTGGTCATATCTTATGTTCAGTTTAATGTTGGAACATATACTGTCTTTCTTAGCATCTTTGCTCGAGATAAATTTAAGTGTTAATTTGAATTTGCCATCGATACCCTACAGATATTCTTGGAAAATATTAAGTTTGAGATTGTATGTTGATTTGCCCCGAGTTATTTTAGCCACCTTGGTTAGAGCTAAAAACCACGTTGTCTGAAGTTTGAAATCCACGTTACCTGGAGCCAATATTCACCTTATCTGGAGCTACCAAGAAACGAGTGACAAAAAGGGCAGAAGTCAAGAGTACAATCCATCTGAAGAGGAATTTCAAACGTCGATGGAAAGTGAAATAAAAAAACAAGAAGATAAGTCTTATTCCATGTAAAAGAAAACAGTAAATACCTACATTTTATTTTGTTATTAATACTGAGAACAACCTAGAACCAATAAATGTTCAACCAATCTCCCTGCTAGCTTGGGCATAAATAAATCTTAAAAGGGAGAGTGGTTACATCAGGTATACGGATTAAGGATTACCAAGCGCTGCAATTCACATCTGCCCATATTGAAAGATGAAGGAAGGAAATATACAATAAGAACGGGAAAAAACTTAACCGTAATCACTTAGCAGGTAGAAAGTACAAACTATTAATAACTTAGGAAGAACACAACATGCACAAATATTCAATATAACATCTAGAAAAGATTTAAGGGGGCCGGATTACATCGCCACACGACAGTACAGCAGCAAGGTCGGTGTTGCCACGTTGTAATATGAATATAAATGCCGTACTGAATGATGCATATGAATTTTACACAGACAATTGATATATTCAAGTTTGGTGTGGTTTACACTACTTTCATTTATCGATTCACTTTCACAATACATAGTGTTTTTCAATCTGAACACTCAATATTGACTTATAGTTGCCACTACTTTTGAGTAAATTAACATTTTTACTATCCATTCCATCGGTTCTCATAACATCTACATTTTTTTCACCATACTGTTCTATATGATATTTTCATATCATAACAGAATTCCCTTTTTGTTTATGTTTATATAATTTCCAGAATTCACCCAACATTGACGTATACTTTCCACAAACCATAAAAGTAATTATGCATTTTATCAGTTCCATCCATTTTATCAGTTCTACTAATATCTAAATTGTGAAAACATAATTTTTTCCTCCTGACTAATCTATATTTTGTTTTCCTTTTCATAAACATCATAACCTGCATAACCATAACCTAATGAATGTAAATATTAAATTTGAACATTTTACTAGCTCAGGAAAGTTACGGAAGTCCGGCAGCACTGCATGCGCATTTCGTTTTGTGAGTATGAAGGCGCATAAATCCTTCTTTGCTGCTGTACTGTCGCGCTGCGATCTAAGACCATACTCGATTTAACAACGCTGAATTATTTATATCTAATTGGTCATTTAACAAATTATTGGATTGTTTCATACGATTTCAAGAGCTTTTAATGAATTGAGTTTCAAAGTTCCTGTCAGTTTGGCCAACATATACATTACGACACTTGTTTGACGAAACAATTGTCATGTTAACAAAAAATAGTGAAAAGCAAAAACTGTGAAGTTTTATTTACAATATTATAATAGATTAATTTTTTATTGAAAATATTATAATTTTAATTTTAGATATAATATCTAGGAAACATTTAACAACGGTGAATTATGCATATCTAATTTGTCATTTAACAAATTATTGGATTGTTTCACACTAATGATTTGAAGAGCTTCTAATAAATTGAGTTTAGAGCCTTTCTTTTCTATTTGTAATATTTCAAATTCACTATTGAAAATATAATTATGTTCCAGGTTTTTTTTAATATACATCTGAAGAAGCCACTGTGTAGGCGAAATAATTGTCATGTTAACCAAATATAGTGAAAATAGAAAACTGTGAAATTTTATTTACAATATTATAATGGATATTCATCAATTGTCGGGGGTAATACCACTAGAGCTCAGATTTAGCCGGATATTTTTTCGTCGTTGTTAAATTGCCAATAATAATAATAATAATAAATTTTATTGTGACAGAAAACTACAACAAATTGAGACATTTCAGAAAAAAACACTACATAAAAAAACTATTCTGTTCACAATTAGAAGGGTCGTATTCAGTTGAAACTGATCTTCCATACGACCCTTTCGCAAAACTTAAAATCAGAAAAAAAATTTTAACTCATTAAATATTCTTACAACCCGCAACTGAAAAGATACACAAAAAAAGAAAAAAATAATACAAAACATAATATTATTACAATGTCTCCTTGTTCCTCATCAGTGCAATGGGCTCTGAGCCAAATAGCTCCTCAATTCCGCAGAAAATCTACTCAAAGATGTGCAACCTCTCAATTTTGGCAATAGAAAATTCATTGTCTTGCATATGTCGTACGAAAAACCTTTCTGGAAAAGCGCAGTACGATGTTGTGGGGGGGTAAGCAGTCCCCTACTTCTAACATTCAAGGTATGCACATCCGAACGAAATTTTATTTTATTATAAAGATATGGGGGTGTTTTGTTCATTAAAATTTTAAAATACAGAATCGCCGAATGCAGCTTACGCCGATTCTCCATAGTGAGCCAACGAGATACCTGCAGCTTATGCGTTACTCTGTCAAATTTGCGTATCCCCCATATAAACCTCAGACAACTACGCTGCATCATCTCGACACGTTTTATATCCAACTTTGTCAGAAAACGCCCATAAACAACGTCACAGTAATTAAAATGGGACAGAACCCATGCGTCACAAATGGTTTGCTTCAAACTTTGTGGCAATATATGCCTATGTGGAAACAACATCCTTAGTTTTGCAAAAGCCCCTTTAAAACATTTATTTATATGCTCAGTGAATCTGAGTTTATCATCCATCAGTAGCCCCAAATTTTTAACGCTTCTTACAGGTGTTAAGATGTCATTTCCTATACGAATTTCTAGCTGTGTTTGACACAACTCATTATTATTGAATATAATCAATTTAGTCTTACCAGCGTTTATACATACTCGATGAAGCATGGTTATGCTTCATCGAGTTTAACAATATGCACTGTAAATCAAAATTAATTCTACGTGAAACCGATACTGAGTCCTTAGCTAAAAAAGAATGATACAATTGCACATCATCAGCATATATATGGCACTTACATGTTGTTACATGAAAGTAAGTGTGAGAAAACAACCACAAAAAATATCCTGCTAAATCTGAGCTCGCGTGGTATTTGGTACGACAATTCCATGAATTATTGTTAATGCCAAATCAGTGATAGGGTTGAAAGTAACATTAAATTTTTCGAAATACATGGTTTGCAACATTTTCGCGGTTGTGTTCCACATTGTTTTCACCACATATTCTTTATAATCTTTCCCATTCTGTTTCTTCATATTAAAGCCACAGTCCATCAATATTCCTGCCACATTTTCCACTGACTGTTCGGTTTCCAAATTGAAGTTTCGTTGTTTACAAAATTCGCTAAATTGATTCCAAATGGAAGAATAACTTTTTTCTGTATTTTCAGGAGTTGATTTTTCGATCTCCCTTATTATTTCTGCCTCGCTAATATTTCCAAATCTCAACATATTTACTGGAATATTAGGTATTTGTTGTAAAATTCTGTTTTCGACATTTACAATTGTCAAACTGATGCAACGCTTGCCAAACGAATAATTGCTAGCGTTGGTAAGATAACGTAATTTATCCGATATCCACTTGCATTTCTGTTCCTTCCTATTTATTCGATAGCAAACTACGATTTTCGTTCTCTCAAATGGGAATTATTATACATGAGTGGAATTGTCGGCCCAGTCAATTAGTTATCATATGATTTCTAGAATATAAGAGATTCATTAAAATATCTCATAAAATTATTCACTTATCCTACGCCAATGGAAAAATCAGACATACGAGCAATAAATTACAACAAATTAATTAAAGGTAATTATTTCGCGATGCTTAATACCATTCACAACTACTCAATTCCTACGTACTGAGAAAGTTGGTTAGCTACATTTTTATGCGAGATATATATGTTGCATTACAACTCGTTCGGAGGCCACTTCGTCGGTAGTAAAAAGACGGGATACTCATATAAATCAACTTGGGGGACTTTAAATGGATGGCTATACCTCTAATCGACAAAATAATTCACTGGAGTGATGACTTACTTAGCAATTATTCTTGGACAGTTTCTTTTTCGTCGATCAATTCACACATACAATGTATAGAATAATGTGTTCTTATTTATATTTAATTTTAATAATGTAAGATTGTATGACTATTTCATTAAATAAGAAGCATAATTGTGTCAAGTTTCTCAAGAAGCCTTTTTGTTGAAATTATATTCTCCCCGAAAATGATTAAACTTGAGTGGTTTTCAAATTTGTTTTTTTGTGGTGTTATATATATATATATATATATATATATATATATATATATATATATAATTATATGATTTATATTATATAGAAGCTTTTGACAGCATTTGACACTTTGGACTTGTATTCAAGCTCCATAAATTTGGCTGTTCAACATATTTGCTAAAACTAATTGGTGATATTCTCATAAATAGGTCAATTCGAGTAAAAATTAAGACCACACTTTCCAACGAATTCACTCCTAAACAAGGACTTCCCCAGGGCTCTCCTATATCACCATATTTGTTCAACATTTACTGTTCAGACAGACACAGGCCAAAAACAACGGCAGAGGCAGAACAGAAATGGAATCGTATATACTACAGTGTGCTGATGATACCACCATGATCGCACATGGCAAATCCATATCAGAAGCAATGGAAAGACAGGAGAGGATCAAAGAAGAAATGACTGAATGGATGAACAGGTGAGGAATAGAATCAAATCCCAAAAAATCGATATTTGTATTATTTTACCACAGGAGCAATCACAAGTCACCATCCATTTCCCTGGGCAATACCATTTCAAAAACAGTAACAAACTGTAGATACCTTGGCATGATAATAGATAGTTAGATTAACTTCAAGATACACGTCAACTCTTCAAAACAGAATACAACCACTAGAGCTAGCCATTGTAGATTACTAACATACAAAAACCAAGGTATAGAAACAAACACAGCTTCCAGCATCTACAAAATGATCTGCAGACCCCATATTGAACAAGGACCAAATTCTGGGACAATGCAACAAATCCAAGAGTCATGGAGGTGGCTGTGCGGAGTATCATACGAAAAATAACTAAAATGAGACATCCCAACAACTCACTTCACCACCCCTCCAACCAATATTTATATGAAAGAACCCACATAGAGCCAATAGCTGACAGAATAAATATACTTAACAAAAAGTTTATCCAGAAAGACACAACATAAATATTATCGATCCACTAATAAATAAAGATGTCCCACCTTCAAGTACCCAAAAGGAAGATAACAGAGCGACCAGTATTTGGATACTTGCTCAGCCTATTTTGAACACATAGTAGCTTCTGAATTACATAAATTGTAAACCGTAAAATTATACGTCTTGAGTTTTTGAATGAATGTAACACGTTCAAGGAAGGTGTTATTAAAAATTGTTTCCATGTCTATTGCAAAATAGACAAATTCTTTATGGACCATTGACCATTCTTTTTCTTTTTTCTTGTGGTCCCTGCCTTTTTTTTTATAACAAATGAAGATTTTGTTCTTCTTATGCTTTCGTTTAACCAGCTTCGTCCAAATTTTCAAACCTTGTGCAAACATCACACTTAGGTCGGTGGAATCCTAGATTGAATTCAGTTGTTAAACTTTTTTTTTTCTTTACAGCATCACTATTTTTTTGATGGCTTCGCTGTACTGCCAATCTTACCAACAACTTTCCTCTAGACTAAAATTTTTCAGTTCACTAATCAACATCTACCTCACGACTGTTCAATAAAATGGTTCGTTTCTGGTATAGAACTCACAAGCCTAAGCTTGTCAAATGTGAGTTAATACTTTTCACTGCTATTGATAATTTTAATTCAGCTCTATAGAAAGTAGTAGTGAAAAGAACTAAGCCGCTTGACACTATTCACTTCAAAGAAATGTTGCTTGGATCTTTTAGGGATTATGTTGAAACTTGAAAAGTATGCTATAAATCGCTTGAATCTGTTCATTACTATAATTTTTTTAAAAATCTTTTTTCAAGTTATCCATAGCTTTAACGCAGAAAACCTAAATTTGTGGATTAGATCCATTCACGTCCAAGGCGACGATATATATATCTTGTAGCAATTCTTGAGCTCTATTCCTTGTATTTGTAATGTCAAAAATTGAATGTTTGTTATTTATCTATCCCGTTATTCACATAGCGTCAAAATGTGTTCATACTTTCCAAGATAGGTTTGTGTTTAGAAATTATAAATAACCAGTTTCAATTAAGCTAATTCATTATAGGAGTCACAAAAACGTTATGAAAAACTTTTTCTGTTTTTGTTGATTATAATTTGTGCTATAGAATTCTATTTGAAAAGCTTCTATAACTAGTATCAATGAGATAACACCCACTATATCGTAGCAATTTCCATTCACCAGAGATCTTTTCAATTGTCATTTTCGGCTGAAATAAGGTTATTATCCAGAAATATCTCAATATATCAACCTGAGTAACGAGATCACAACGAACCATTCTTCCAACAAAACACTCAATAAGTTAGTGCCATTAATATTAACATTATCATGTTTCTGCTAACGAGATAAAATCCTGTTGGAAAGCGAGTTGAAGGGAAATAGAGGAAAATTAGTGGCCTACAATTATGCAAGCCCGAAACTGTTTAAATCGATGTATTAGACCAGCGATACTCAAACTGCGGCCCGCCAGGCTTTTGAAGGTGGCCCACCCATTTTAACTCCAAATTCTATTAACCTATTAACTATTCAAATTCCCGAGGAAATAATAGGCGCAGTTTTTTTCTTTAAGTCAAGAAATAATTTCATTTTTACAGCAAAATGATAAAAATTATCCTGAACTGCAAAATAACAACATCACCATTTGTTAGATTTTCTATGCGACATAACTGAGTAACTCACAGCCTTAATCGAAGCTTGCAATGGGGAAAAAAAATAATCTGACAAATGTCAAATACAATATTCGCTTTCATAGAAAAACTAAGTATTTATTACGAAGAAATTCAAAATAAAGTAGGTACTTCAAAATTTTCGAAAACTTTCAAGTGTTACACTGGACTGTATTGATATTTTCGAAGAAAGCTGTTTGATAATTTCAAATTATATATCTGGACTATAAGACGAATTTAAAGGGAGATTTAAGAGAAATTAAAAATTTTCTACTGCTTGTAGAAAAATTATGGTACCTAGAGCCGATAAGTATTTCACAATTGGCTTCACTTTTGGATTGTAATTATGAAGACTTGTTTGACGAGTTTTTTGAAATGAAGAATGATACAAAGTTATTTTTAAAGAGACGAGGGAGAAGATGGAGTAGGTACGCTGAATTTTGGACAATAGTGCCCGAACAATTTAAGACTGTGAAAAAATGTGATCCAATTCTGCTTACGTTGTTTTGCATCGACATATCGTTGTGAATCATCTTATTCCAAAATGAAATATGCAAAGCACGTATATAGAAACCGACTTACGGATTCTCATTTTGATGACATTAAAATGTTTTAAATATAATGAATAAACAATTAAACGTAATAGGTTTTTACCAACACCTAAATAACAGACGTGATTTATGTAGGTAGCGGCCCGCACGACACAACTAAAATCTGAAAGTGGACCAAGAAAAAAAAGTTTCAGTATGGCTGTATTAGACAGAGCCACAGGCCGTTAGCTAACGAAGGCGCTAGAGAAAACATCTCGAGCGAACTACTTGTACATCATTTCATTCTCCTACATATTGTATTTTGGGTGTTGTTTTGTCTATTTAATGAACAACAATTACAAATGTCACAAGCGAAATCTTAATTAATTACATTTTAGTGAGGATTAAAATACGGCTTTATTGTCTGGAAAATAAATCAAAGGAATAGATGTGTATAGTAGGCGAATAAAATCAATTTCCAAACAAACGATTCATTCAATAATGAAGTTAATACTTGGTGAAAATTTTGAATAAACAAAATACAAACATAAAATGGATTTAGGATTTCTATTATACGAATAATAACGTTCTGCTTACCAAGCCACAAAAGTATACAATACTGAAGAGTGTATATCTATAATCTGAAAAATATTTGAAATTATAGAGAAAATAATTATTGAACTTATGCGGTATGTGTATTTTAAATTTTCAGGGTTTTTTTTAATGAAATCTCTTACAAATCTCACGGCAATCTTCAGATTTCATAGAAGTCGAACGATAGGTAATACATTCAAAGGACAAACATCAAATCAAAGCAAAATAGTATTTCACAAACACAACTTTATAATATTTTTTTTGAAACTATGATAACACATGAGTCTATTATGAGAGACTTCGGAAAATTCGAAGATTAGAAGCAAGTTCAAAATAAGGTGAAAAAATAAATATTTCGAATCAAATGAATTACAGTATATTTGGGACATAAAAAGTTAAGTTTTCACCAAATTTCGTGAAAAAAAAATTTGTTCGTAAAAGATAAAAATAAAAAACCAAAAACTTGGTTCTTTGAATTTTTCACATAAATTTCGAGGTTATTTGAAAAAAGTGTGAATACAAAAGTTGTAGATCGTTTCATTACCTACAATTTTGCCATCTGACTTTTTTCCATAGGACTTGTAGTTTTGCCGGAAATCGAGATAAACCGTTTTTTACTCTTAAAAACTCACCCCCTTCCCCTTCCCGACCTCAGATCGCCCGTAATTTATTTTTTCTTTCATTTTTATTATATTCTCCCTCTTTTCCAATGGGTTTCATTCTAATATTATTTTCTTTCACTTTTCATCATTTTTAAAGGCTTCTACCCTGGTCTATAAGTGCTATATCGGCCATTTTCTTTTTATTGCGAAAATTCAATGCTCGAGTTAAACTTTAGCGTTTGGTGCAGAAAAGGACTAATTTTTATGACTGCGTAGTTGTGTTTATAAGCAAGGAAATATTTGTTAAGTGCAGAAAAGATCCAAGTTAGCCAACTCAGCTTCTTTAAGAAATAAATATTAAAAATTGCATCATCACGTGATCTTGCTTCCGTGTTCTGTTTCTATCCAAAAAATGCAAACTTGCGCTTGTCGGTTTGTTTTTAGTTGTTAACTGGCTTTGATACAGTGCGTGTGCCGTATTGAATGCAATATGCAGAGTTGGGCGTCGACGCGTCGACTTTTATTGTTGACCTCGACACGTCGACAATCCGTCGACTATGTAATAAACGTCGACAATGTCAACAATGTTCATCTTCTGCGCAGCTTGAGCGATTATTCTCAAACTGAGGATATATTCACACTTCTCTCCGAAATCATTCGAACATTCGAAAATGTTGGTACACTTATATTTTACTCTACAGAGTGATATTACTAAAGAAAATATTGATCCTGATTCAGAGTTCAATTTTCCCAGTGACATGGAAGACTAAGGGTGTATTCGCGTTGAGCGCTTACACGCTTTAAGCGCTCATAAGCTTCGTTTTCTGTGGTCAACTCGCGCTCACAAACGCTTAACACTAAGCGTAAGCTAACCTAACTTTTGTTGTCGATAATTAATATATTTGTAGGGAAATGTCAAAGCACGGTATTTGCGTGAACTATCGTGCTTTTGCCCACCTAAGAACCTGAACATCTGAGATTCGCCATGTTGAAATAACTAATGCTCAAAGTCAAAGCGTAAGCGTCTCTAAGCGCTAGAAGGTCAACACAAACGCCAATAATCTGTGTTTCTAAGCGTGAGCGCTTAAAGCGTCTAAGCGCCCAACGCAAATACACCCTAAGAAATATTTAAGTTTATCTGCTTAGCTGTGAATATTTATCTCTTTATTTTATTAAATGTTTGATTAAAGTTAAATAAAATGACATTTTACTTCAATGTGGCAATTGTTTTTGTGCTAAAGCAGCTGTCGACATTGTCGACGTTGACGACGTCACTTAGTAAGTCGACGTCGGCACCATAGTTGACGCGTCAACAATTAATTGTCGACATGACATTCTCGACATCGCCCAACCCTGGCAATATGTCTAGAGCAGGAAATATTAGAATCAGAGATTACTAAGAAAAGATGCCGGGGAGAGCGAAATGAAGATAATTATAGAGGAACATAATTAAAAAAGCCAGAGCCAGTGGTGTTGTTTACAAAAATTATGAGTGCTCACAGTATAAGCATAACCTGACGGCATGGTGCCAATTTTAGAATCAAAAATAAACCACCTACAATGTCTAAATCAGTGGGTACCTGAGATAAACAACATTTTCACATCCATATAATAAATTCCTGGAAAACCAAGAAGTCCAAGGCGAAAACCACCAAATAGGAGAAAGAATATCATCATATTTTTCAATATTTTTATTTTAGTAAGGATTGCAATTTATTTTGCACTTTATGTTTTCAATATTATTTCAAGTTTTGTCATATTTGTTCCTATATGTATTTAAAACATAAGTTTTATATAATAGACAAAATAAAAAGGAACATAAATGAGTATATTTCTCAAAGAAATAGGTTCATTTCTGAAAGGACCTAAGTTTTTTTCCTACTGTTTAGTTCGGTCATCTAGAAAAGCGTGTTTTTTAGTATTTTTCAAACAATTCAATATATGCTCAATGAATAAATTGCAATTTTAATCAACTACGAGTGGCCTTGTGTGTTTCTAGAGTGCCAGGTTCGTGTTAGTACCTGTTACAATGCTTTTCGGGAATTATTTACTGCCACATAAATAATGATCAAACTTAAAGTATGTATTTATGACTGAACTTAATCTTTGGAATGACATGAAATTATTTGAGGTATTAAATTGTTCGTACATTTGTGATAACTTACTCAAAGTATGTTGAAAATACTTCTTGACTGAAAGATTTGAACAAGAACAAAACTCATAAATGCCCAACTTCAATACTTCTCGAAGATATCTTCTTTTATGTCCTTCATATTTTTTAAAGTGGATAGAAGATATAAAAACTCAGATTGAATCCACGCAAACATAATAAATAATAAAGTTTAAACTTCAAAAGAAAACACACTGGGCTTATAAAGTTTCACTATATAAAAATAATTAGATACTGTATTCAGCAGTAATGGATAGTCGACATGTTTCGAGTTATAAACTCATTATCAAGACTGACTACAGGAGAGTATTACATCTTATTTTATGAAACAGACAATAGCAAAGGTGAAACCTGAAAATCAATTTGGTCGTTTACAAGGGTTCATTTATTAATATGGGCGGAACTTATTTCAGGAATTTCAAGAAGGTCAAGGAAAACTATTAATGAAGAACAAAAATACTTCCGAATAAATTATGTGCCGAATTTGAGTAGCAAAATTTGTAACAGACTATCGAAAAATAATGTTTACACAATTTTTACAAATAAAAGAAACTTGAAGTCATTCTTGGTCAATAATAAAGAAAAATCTAACATCGGAGAAAACAGTGGTGTTTACAAAATATTTTCCGAGGAATGTCCTGCTTTCTATATTAGACAAACAGGAAGGAATATAAACATTCGTGTTGATGTACATGAAAAGTCAATTTTACAAAATAAAAATACCACTGGCTTCTCCGAATATTGTATAAAATTTAATCATTTGCTGAATTTCAACAGAACCTAATTGTTGCATTCAGGTAACAAAGGAAAGCGCCTTGACCTTCTTGAAATTCTCGAAATAAGTTCCGCCCATAACAGTAAATTACCCCTTGTAAACGAACAAATTAATTTTCAGGTATCACCTTCGGTATTGTATGTTTTATAAAACAAGATGTAATACTCTCCTGTAGTCATTCTTGATAATGTGTTCATAACTCGAAACATGTCGACTATCCTTTACTGCTAAATACAGTATCTAAATATTTTGATATAGTGAAACTTAAGCCAAGTGTGTTTTATTTTAAAGTTTAAAATTTATTATAAAAACTCGAAAGAATAAGATTATCCAACTTAAAGGTGACTTTATTGAAGATTAAAATATATGTTATACATTCAAATAATTTTTTTCTGTTGAGGTTATGTAATTGTCATGCACAACCCTCGTAAAATAACTATAGATTTCAATCGTCTACCATAATAAAGCAAAAGCTCCTACTCAGAGTAAGATATCCACAAGCACATATAAATCATTCCCAACAATCTACATTTTTGCCAATCTCTCTGAACTTGTTGTTAATGTGATTGAAAAAAAAGGTCGTTTTGCATGAGCAAACACCGTCATCGTAATACCGTTTCTGCTTTCAGAGAAAGTGCTACAAATGAAACCAAAACTCTGTGCTCGTGTTTGTTCAGATACTTCGATTGTTTTCTAAATAAACTAAATACATGCAACTGATCTGCACTAATCTGGCTCATTTTCTCTGAGAAAGTCACTATAAATGGATTCTTTAATGCGAGGTGGTCGGGACGAATTGAAAATCGTTTGTACGGTAGTCACTGTGTTTATTCACACTTCAAACGAATTTATTTAGTGTATCAAATATAATGATTAGTCGAAGTATAAACAATTATTGGAATTATGGAAATATATAAAGATAATTTGAATGATGACTATTGTAATATATAATGATTATTGAATAATTTTGTCTACGCAAAATGTTCGAGAATTAAATTTGTAGAGCTTGCTGTTCTAGGCGTTTGAAGAGTCAGTTGAAGGTAAAACAATATTGCTGTTTTGAATCAACGTTTAGAAATTTCACTGGTGAAGCTATTAGATACGGAAACATGAGCAGTTAGTATTTGCTCTTGTAGGCAATAAATTGTGACCAAGCATCTCAATTGTTTTTTTAAACAGATTCTGAAACGTAGAGATTCCACAAATATTGCAATCGTTTATCCTGATAAACTATTTGCTCACACACTCACACACATACACACACACATATTAGTTATTTATGTACCAAGTGCGTTATATAGATCCTAAGTTAGGATCTAGTAACGCGCGTGGTGCATACAAGATTTTATTTTTCACGAAAAAATTATTTTATTATAATGAAAAATCGATTTTAAAATCGGTTTATTGCTCCCATACTTTCCATTTTCCTTCTCATAGTAGGCATGTTATTTGTTGATATTTTGACGTTTGTGAATATTTAGAATTTTGTCATCATATTTAGTGAATGTCATTGCTGCTTTCTTTGCGTAGTCTTATAGAAATAATGGAAATGAAAATGAATTTACTCAAGAATATCATAGAAAATGCAGCCAAATCTGCGAAAAATTCATTTCCGGAGAAATCTAGAGTCGTATACGACAAGGATTATGAAGTATTTAATCAATGGAAGTTGCTTCATTTCTCCTCGAACAATGAGCGGGCGTTATGAGCCATAATGCCCGCTCATAACGCACCAGGGCATAAGTGTATTTATAGCAACCGTATCTAAGGTAACATCAACAAATAATATACAAGTAAAAAATAAATTAGTTATTTATGTACCAAGTGCGTTATATAGATCCTAACGCCCGATGGGCGTAAGGATCTAGTAACGCACGTGGTGCATAAAAGATTTTATTTTTCACGAAAAAATTATTTTATTATAATGTAAAATCGATTTTAAAATCGGTCTATTGCTCCTATACTTTTCATTTTCCTTCTCATAGTAGGCATGCCATTTGTTGATATTTTGACATTTGCGAATATTTTTGTCATCATATTTAGTGAACGTCATTGCTGCTTTCTTTGTGTAGTCTTATACAAATAATGGAATTGAATATTAATTTTTACAAGAATATCATAGAAAATGCAGCTAAAGCTGTATGCGAATAATTCATTGCCACAGAAATCCAGGTTCGTACACGACAAGGATTATGAAGTATTTAATCAATGGAAGTTGCTTCAGTTTTCCTCGTACAATGAGCGGGCGTTATGATCTATAATGCCCGCTCATAACGCCCTAGGGCATAATGAGTGTATTTATGTATTTATAGTAAACGTATGAACAAATAATATACAAGTGAAAAATAAATATATGTAGGTATATATATATATATATGTTCAGAAAGATTTCCGCGGTCGGAAGTATTTGAAAAACGCAATCGTATTGTTTCCGATTCCTCCTAAATTCGATTCGTGGAGTAGGCAGATTGAGGCCACGAGTCTGAATTATTTCCCTTCTAATTCTCCTGAAGATGGCTTCGCAAAAGGAGCCGAAACGTCGAGATTTTTCAAATCTTTTACGCGGTTCATTCCGTGAACCAAGTTTTTCAAATATATATATATATATATATATATATATATATATATATATATATATATATATATATATATATATATATACAGTGCTTTCATGATGAAAGGAACAAATTCATTAAAAAATTAGGTTTCTATTTCATGTTAAAATCCTCGGACAGGTCGATTAGTATTTTTATTTGGGCAATTTTCGCAATAAAAATTTTGTATACAGGGTGTCTCATTCAAGAGCTATGGCTTTGTCATTAGTTTTTTTAAAAGTAATACCCTGTATATTATTTCTCTTTACTATTCTACGATAAATTCTTATCACTTTTTGTGAACATTACCATATGCCTCAACTTGATGGATTCCCAGATTCTAACGGAGATAGTGGAGCACCTGGAGAATTAAAAGATGGATAAAAAGAAAAAAAAAAAATTTAGGTAAACATTGTCATTAAATCTGAAGAATGAAATTTCACATGTACCATCTGAATTCATTCACTGGTGCTGTATAGTCCGCAGTTTTCACGTTTTTAACGCTCCAGGCACTACACTACTTCATTGTTTAAGAAAATGCAATTACTTGAGAGAGAACGTATTGAAGTACTTATGATGATTGGCAATCCATCGAGTTGAGGCATATGGTATGTTCACAAAAAGTGATAAGAATTTATCGTAGAATTGTAAAGTGAAATAATATACAGGGTATTACCTTTAAAAAAACTAATGACAAAGCCATAGCTCTTGAATGAGACACCCTGTATACAAAATTTTTATTGCGAAAAATGCCCAAATAAAAATACTAATCGACCTGTCCGAGGATTTTAACATGAAATAGAAACCTAATTTTTTAAGAAATTTTATCTTTTCATCATTAAAGCACTGTCTATATATATATATATATATATATATATATATATATATTTATATATATATATATATATATATATATATATATATATATACATATATATATATATATATATATACATATATATATATATATATATATATATATATATATATATATATATATATATATATATATATATATATAATCATAATATAATATATACGATGACAAAGATGCAGTCATTTCAAGTGGGAATGATTTTACTTAGAACCATCAAAGAACAAAAAGAAAATTACCCGATTATAAGGTCCTAAAAGACTTTTTAAACGATCAGTTCCCATTTTCATCTTCGTTTCAGTAGAACTGTCAGTGCATCTGTTTTTGTTTAATAATGTTCATAATGAAACATTATTTCATTTCAATTTGGTGTAATTGTCACCTCAAGTAAACGTGAACGTGATTTCAGCTAACGAAAAGGTCTGACCATTCTATCAGTTCTTACTGTCCATTTCAGTTATCGTATCAGTTTTTTGGTCACATATAATAACCTGACAGTTCGGCCGAAATGTAGACGGAAATGAGCACTGAAATGATCATGTGAAAAGTCTTAAGGGTGAAAATTCTAACGAGGTTTCTGATATTAACATTTGCGAGCAAAAATAAATCTTATATGGAAATCAAGACTGATACAAAAACAAGAAGCGACCGAGCAAATTAATTGAGATTTTTTGCTCATTTTTATCTGTAAAGTGAAATCAATGATTGACAAACTGTAATGACACTTCTATTACTGAATCTTCTTTACAAAATAGTCCGGGGAAGTAAGTATATAGAGAGGAAAAATTAAAAAGTAGGGGTTATTATTTTTTTTAAGTAAGTACACTGACTCCTCATCGCTTTCCTAAATTTGTGACCAAATCCCGTGAAAGCTCGAAACACAGTTTGCAAGCACATTTTAACGCACTAAAATTCGATGATTTTTTGCTTATAACTTTTTCTGATGTGAACGCACAAAAAAATCGTAGAGATCAAATACACAGTAAATTTTATGCCCTACACGATGACGTAAGTCGACTTTTGAAATGAAAATTTTTTCGACTCAAAATTTCCCAAAAAATGAAAATTGTATCGAAAGGTCGTGTTTTAACCGGCAACCATACTGAAAATAACCATATCGAGATCAAAACATAGGGAAACATAGATGGTGTGCTATAAAAAATTTACGTATTTTCAGAATTGGAAAATTCAAAATGGCGGCCGCAAAAATCGAATATATATATATATTTTTTTCAATCACGCTTCCTCTTGAAAACATTAATATCGATATCGAAACGCGGTTGGTTGCAATCGATAGGGGAAAAGTTGTAGTTTTAGGCATAAAATAGAAAAAAATTTTATAAATTTTTTTACATAACTTTTTTTAAAAATTTATTATAAAAAAATTTTGTTTGTTGAGTTTTTCCTCATTTTTGCATTGAAAAATAAAGTCAATCATTATACCCATACTCGAAATGTATTTGCGTTAAAAAACGCGTATTTCAAAAAAAAAATCGTTCAAATACAATAATCAGAAGCCGAGATATAAAAGCTCAAATTTCGCTTCGTACTGTGAACATACTATTAAAAATTAAAAATGCGCGTGTATTAGTGAAGACCCGTTGGGGTGCTCGGCGACAATGGTCTCCCCACCACTACGCCGAGCAGCTGCCGCGTTCATATTCGGGCGAACGCGGCAAGACTACTGATTTATTTTTGATGCAGCCAGTGATCCAACGTTCTTTTAAATCTGTATTTAATCACCACACAGGTGAAACAATCTAATGCAACAATAAGAATTTGAAAATTTTCAATAGTATGGTCACAGTACGAAGCGAACTTTGAGCTTCTATATCTCGGCTTCTGATTATTGTATTTGAACAATTTTTTTTTTGAAATACGCGTTTTTTAACGGAAAATACATTTCGAGTATGAGTATAATGATTGACTTCATTTTTCAATGCAAAAATGAGGAAAAACTCAACAAACAAAATTTTTTTTTAATAAATTTTTAAAAAAAGGTTATGTAAAAAAATTTATAAAATTTTTTTCTATTTTATGCCTAAAACTACAACTTTTTCCCTATCGATTGCAACCAACCGCGTTTCGATATCGATATTAATGTTTTCAAGAGGAAGCGTGATTGAAAAAAAATATATATATATTCGATTTTTGCGGCCGCCATTTTGAATTTTCCAAATCTGAAAATACGTAAATTTTTTATAGCACACCATCTATGTTTCCCTATGTTTTGATCTCGATATGGTTATTTTCAGTATGGTTGCCGGTTAGAACACTACCTTTCGATACAATTTTCATTTTTTGGAAAATTTTGAGTCGAAAAAATTTTCATTTCAAAAGTCGACTTACGTCATCGTGTAGGGCATAAAATTTACTGTGTATTTGATCTCTACGATTTTTTTGTGCGATTATATCAGAAAAAGTTATAAGCAAAAAATCATCGAATTTTAGTGCGTTAAAATGTGCTTGCAAACTGTGTTTCGAGCTTTCACGGGATTTGGTCACAAATTTAGGAAAGCGATGAGGGCTCAGTGTACTTACTTAAAAAAAATAATAACCCCTACTTTTTAATTTTTCCTCTCTATATACTTACTTCCCCGGACTATTTTGTAAAGAAGATTCAGTAATAGAAGTGTCATTACAGTTTGTCAAACATTGATTTCACTTTACAGATAAAAATGAGCAAAAAATCTCAATTAATTTGCTCGGTCGCTTCTTGTTTTTGTATCAGTCTTGATTTCCATATAAGATTTATTTTTGCTCGCAAATGTTAATATCAGAGACCTCGTTAGAATTTTCACCCTTAAGACTTTTCACATGATCATTTCAGTGCTCATTTCCGTCTACATTTCGGCCGAACTGTCAGGTTATTATATGTGACCAAAAAATTGATACGATAACTGAAATGGACAGTAAGAACTGATAGAATGGTCAGACCTTTTCGTTAGCTGAAATCACGTTCACGTTTACTTGAGGTGACAATTACACCAAATTGAAATGAAATAATGTTTCATTATGAACATTATTAAACAAAAACAGATGCACTGACAGTTCTACTGAAACGAAGATGAAAATGGGAACTGATCGTTTAAAAAGTCTTTTAGGACCTTATAATCGGGTAATTTTCTTTTTGTTCTTTGATGGTTCCAAGTAAAATCATTCCCACTTGAAATGACTGCATCTTTGTCATATGAGCTCTTTCCTTCATCGTATATATTATATTATGAATATATATATATATATATATATATATATATATATATATATATATATATATATATATATATATATATATATATATATATATATATATATAAGCAAAAAATCATCGAATTTTAGTGCTTTAAAATGTGCTTGCAAGCTGTGTTTCGAGCTTTCACGGGATTTGGTCACAAATTTAGGAAAGCGATGAGGGGCCAGTGTACTTACTTAAAAAAAATTATGACCCCTACTTTTTTTATTTTTCTCGTTGATAGATTTTTTGATCTTACTTCCCCGGACTAAAATAGAAAGGTTCTTTCTAGACCTGTGTCGATCGATCATTTGTCGAGACCCGGGTCGATCATGACCCATTCGTATGGTGATCGGGTTAAAAAGATTCGATCATTTTTATCATTTGGGTCGCAGGTCGCAGTTCCTTTGTAACGAATGACGAATGCTGAACCGGTGCACCGGGTAGAATATATATTAATAAGATAACCTACATCAGTAAAAAACAACATAAGAATGTTAAAAAAGGAAATAACTAATAGTTTTTAATATCAAAAATGATAATTTACTCCAAATTGTGATTACGAAATAAAATTTGAGAAGCTCTTTTCGGTTTTAAAGAGCTTCTTTTATTATAGATAGACGCTTCATTAATGTATATATAAATGTGGATAGAGGAGACGACGATAATATCAACTAAGTTCACTAAAACACGCAAGCAAAATCTGAATATAAAATCACGTGTCGCGGGTTATACCTATATGTCACTGATTCGATCTTAAACTGAATTCGATCTCGATCACGACGCGATCGAGTTCGCGACCCAAAAGACAGAGAGGTCGACAGTACATATATCAGCATGTCACTGATTCGATCTCAAACTGAATTCGATTTCGATCAAGACGCGATCGATCGAGTTCGCGACCTAAAAGACTGAGAGATCGACAGGTCGCGACTCTTCTACGCGAACGTTCCTGAAAAAATTGGTTCCTTTTGGATTACGTGTCAAAATTCAAAACAACACGAGAAAGAGTGCGATGAATGAAAGCATGTAAACGATTGTATCAGCAAGCAATTAGTTATATACTGTTGTGTAAAAACATATGAAAATAAAGTGCTATTTGGTTAGTCTTGTAAAGTAAATCGGGATCGGGTTAAATGAGATTGGGACTTTTAGAAATTCGTGATTCGATCACTCGTGTATAGGTTGCGATCGAATCATAAAGATTCTATCAATCACGATCGACACAGGTAGTTCTTTCTCACTAACCAGGTCCAGAACCCACTTCGGCTCTGCTTCCTTACGAATTTGATATTCTGCTATTGATCATTCCAATTCCTATTCGAATATTGCTTAATTTTCTTATTATATTTGTAATTCTTCACAACTTGTCACCATTCTCAAATTGCAGAAGAGAGCAATTCGTTACATGTTTGTACTAAGAAATATGGCTAATTGCAAACCTTACTTCAAGAAAAATGGAATTTTGAAGCTTCCTTCCTTATATTTGTTAGATTTTTCCATAAGATGCGGGTTTTTGGTGTTTTTCAGCATGGATTTCTTTGTGGTAGGAGCACTGAGACCGCTATTTTCCAGCTTATACAGTCCATTGTTGATGCCTTGGAGGCTGGTGTTATACCCATAGGCCTATTTATTGACCTTACCAAGGCATTCGACAACGTTGATCACGAACTTCTGTTACTTAAGCTTGACTATTGTGGAATTCGTGATAAACAACTGCAGTTTATAAAATCCTATTTGAGTGGTCGTCGGCAGAGAGTCGAGCTAACTGTTGATGGCCGGAGTTTTGTGTCGGACGAGGCGGTAGTGGATGCTGGTGTCCCTCAGGGGAGTATCATAGGCCCACTACTGTTCATCGTATACATTAATGACCTCCCTAATCTTTTTCACGACTCGACTACTGGAATCACAATCTATGCTGACGATACTAATCTGATCGTGAAATCCTCCGATCTGGGTACCGCCCTGGCAGAGTCTGCGGCTGTGGTCGATATCTTTGCGGAATGGTGCTCGAAAAATCACTTAAAAATAAATTTTGATAAGTGTGAGTGTTTAGGATCTAGTCATGTTCACCTTACATACGGTGACATAGCTCTTAAACCGCCCACTAAATTTCTTGGATTAATACTATCCTCTGACCTAAAATGGGGAGAACACATTGATCACCTTAGTAGTAGACTTATGTCGGTAATATATACGTTCAATGCCTTGAAGTGTCATCTTAGCATAGATGTCTTGCTTATGCTATATTTTTCGAACTTTCAGTCCCTCCTGGCCTACGGGATCTTGTTTTGGGGGAATAGTCCTCACTCTGCAAGGATTTTTGTGGCCCAGAAGATGGCACTGAGAAGCTTGTGTCGTATGAGACATCGATCTTCCTGTAGGGGCATTTTCAGGGAAAATAACATTCTCACAGTTACGGGCTTGTACTTGTTCAGGTGCCTTATGTTCATCCGCGGCCATAGTGAACTATTCACTGATTTTGAAAATCATAATAACACTAGGCGCACTCATTCCTATCTCCTGCCTCGGCTCGCCTTAACTACCTCACAACACTGTGCATCATACATGTGCATGAAAATTCACAATGCACTACCGCGCGAGTTCCGCTCGATTTCTCGGCTGCGACCTTTTGAAGAGGCGATCCGCAGATTTTTGATAAAACTGGAGCCTTACTGTCTTCAGGATTACTTTGATGCTTGTAGAACCTAAATATGATATGTTCGATTATTTCTGACCTGTTTTCTTTTATTATAAGATATTGTAATACTATGAGAATAAAATCCTATTATTATTATTATTATTATTATTATTTACTTGAATCTGTATGCTTGATTCATAAGTATTTTCATGCCGTACCCTTGGTGTCACAGCACGGGTATTCCACCAGATCTTCCGGACATCATGTTCCTATTCCTTCCTCTGAATTAACAAAAAAGTTCATCATTCACAATGCTAAGAAAATTTACAATCACCTCCTAGAGGAATTAAAATCCATAACTTTCTTAACAAATTTCGGAAATGAACAAAATCTTATTTTCTTGATAGACCTTATTACTTTATAGAGGACTACTATTCTGAGCATTGATTGATCGATATGACCAATCAATCAAAAATATACTTTATTGTCGAAGATAACAATCTTATTGACAAAGCATGACAAATAATACAATATGTAATTTATAGGAGTAAAGTAAAGAAACAAATAACACAATATTCACACGATATCACATTGTCGAAACTTAAAAAAGATTAAAATATATCACAGATATAAAATTGAAACTAAAATATAGGATATTGATAAAATAAAATAAAACACAATATCCCATTGTCACAATTACATAAAATTAAAATAAATATATGATATATGATATGATACAGTACACCTGAAGGACAAAATTAAAACGACTAGAGTATGTCACTGTAATATTCTTGCAAATTGTAGTAAGCTCTCCGTAAAAGTGTATCTTTCACTTTTTTTTTGAACTTCTTTGGGCAAGGTATATTTCTGTAAGTTAGTGGAAGATGGTTATACATTTTTTTGCTTTCATACATTATAGAATTTCTAGTTAGGCTAGACTTTGGTATGGGTAAGGGAATACTGGATTGGTTTCTTGTTTCATACCTTTTGATTTCATTTATACATAAAATTAAGGTAGAATGTTTTTTGTGAATCAGGCAAACAGTCTCAAGTATGAATAAACAAGATAGAGTCAAAATTTCCAGGTTAATGAAAAGCGGTCTGCAGTGATCACGGAACTGAGCCCCATACAGGTAACGAATAGCTCTTTTTTGTAACACAAATACTGAGTTGAACAAATGATTACTGCATAATCCCCAAAATGCAATGCCATACCTCGAGTGGGACTCAACTAAGGAGAAATATACCATCCTAGCCGAAGCCAAATTCAGTTCCCCGGAAACAACTCTAACTGCAAAGCAACCAGAGGATATCTTCATATTTAATTTCAAAACATGTTAATCAAACTTCAGTTTGTTGTCTATATGCATACCAAGGAACTTAGTATTTGGTCTATTTGTAATTATTCGATTTTCCAGGAGTGGATTATCAAAACTGAACTTGAAAGAGATCAAATTTGTTTTGCCTAAGTTGAAGCAAAGCGAATTGAAGTCACACCATTGCTTTATTATCCCAAGATCAAGAGCAATTTCCTCTCTCAAATGATCTATGTCCCCTCCATGCCATAAAATAGTAGTATCATCCGCAAAAAACGTGTATCTTCCCTGAATGCGAATAGTGGCCAGGTCGTTCACATACAAAAGAAACAGGATTGGGCCCAAGACTGACCCCTGCGGTACGCCCATTGAAACCTCGCCTCTGCCAGAGTGACTCTCTTTGATTTTAACCACCTGACTCCTTTCTGATAGGTATGTGCGAAACCAGTTCAATGAGGAATTTCTATAGCCATAGAACTCCAGCTTTCGCAGCAGTAATTCATGGCTAACACAATCAAACGCTTTTGAGAAATCGCAGAATACTGCTGCAGCTGCCTCTCCATCATTCAGTGTTATATATGTATTCTCTAGTAGAGAGAAAATAACATCATTTGTATTTTTTCCGCTTTGAAATCCAAACTGAGAATGGTTTATTATATTATTATCTGTGAGATGTTTCATCATTGAATAACACAGCCATCATATTGTGAAGTTTGAATATATTTTTTATGGAAATGTGGTGTGATTTTTATTGCTAGGTATTACATTGTTTAGTTTGTTTATTTTATGATTGATGTGTGTGCATTTTCATGTTTTACATCGTTTATTTCCTATATTTTTAGCTGTTTCAATAAAATGTATAATTTTAAGACTTTAAAGCATATTTGATTTGCTTTGATGATTTAATTTGATTTGATTTTTTATGAATTAACGTTGGGAGGGAAAAATGAATCATTAAATTTAGGCTCGAATGCAAGAGAACTTTGTCATGAATCCAAGTTACTACCACGGACGGAGTTTAACAATTATAACGATTTCAACTCGCAATATTAAAGCCGTATATTTACTTTTAACAAGCAAAACCAAATTTAATTGACCCTTACAGTTTATCTGTTCTCATTCAAATCGAAATATTCTTTCATCTGCTAAGTCGCTCGGACGTTGTTCTAGGAAAGTATTATTTACCAAATTAGGTCTGGTATAGAACGTATATGGGAATAAAGAATAATGATGCGAGATATAGGAGGCCACAAAGATCATGTTCTGTAACTCTTTCTGTTTCCCGTTGCAAAGCTCATGACGATATGTGTAATGGAATACTGATGGTATATCTTATTCTCCTGATAAAGTCATAAAATATTGACGAAATATCGACACATGAACGAGAGGTTTTATTTAGTTCACCGTTGCCCCAATTATTTCCAATTTTAGTTATTGTATAAAATATATATGTCGCAGCCAACTAGCTTAATTAGCCGTTCAATCAACAGCCTAACCTCGCCGTTCAACTACTGGCCTGAATGATGTTCAGCCATTTGATGAAACAACTAGGCAAATGACCTGGATTGTTGATGGTTCATTACGTGCCTATACTGTTCATTTCAATTTAGTTAGCCGCTGAAACTCTCCAAACTGTCAATATGGCGCCGGCAAACAAAAAATTTGATGGTGTTTTTCAAAGTTCAATGAAAAATAGTACAATGTAAGAGTATAGTGACAATAATAATGTGAATTTAGCTCGAGGTGACTCGAGCAATTCAATTTTCATATCGAATTTCGATTGAGAACTTGTTGAATATGAAGAACAGCATCAAGCTGAGTTTTTTTTATTTTTTCGTAATTATTCTTTGTTCTGTGAATTGTATGATGGTGGCATATAATTAATGTGGTCTATATTTTATCTTTGCAGGATCTCATAGAAAAGTTTGAACATCGGAAAGAATTTTGGAGGCTATAAACGACATAAAAAAGCTCAGGTGGCCATGAGTTCTGGACAGCGGAGGACGGCTATGGATCTCATGATATCATTATATATACATATAAATAAGTATATTTATATATATATATATATATATATATATATATATATATATATATATATATATATATATACATACTAGCGGGACCCGTCGCGGCTTCGCCCGCGTATCCATATATGTATACGTATGAATTATGACAAATTGTTTAGTAGAAAACTCAAAGAATGGTCTGCACAAAAAAAATATAATTCATATACAAAATAGTGTTTGAAAAAAAAAAGGATTACAACGTTTGTATAAAATAAAATATTTAAGATTTACTTTTTTGTATGCTCTAAATTTCGTACATATTGCGTATCGTACGTAATACTTATCATTATTTTTATACTTCAAAAATTCTATAGACACACTTTATAGCCAATATACCAAAAATTTATTCCACCCCCGTTCAACCCCTGAATGATCGAATTTTAAAAAATGGAGAAAGTGGTTTTTCAAGATAATTATAAGGAACATTTTAGTGGCCGAATGAAATCGCTAAGTCGATTATTTTGCCAGAAATAGCCAATAAAAAAAACAGACTCTCTCCTTTTGCAAACCTAAATGATGGGATTTCAAAAAACTGAGAAACTACTTTCTAAAGTTAATTTTACTTAATATTTTCGTGAAAGAGCGGGATCACTAAGTCCATTATTTTGCGAGATTCAGCCAAAAATAGCCAATATACGAAAAACACATTTCACCCTCTTTCAACCCCTAAATGATACAACATCAAAAAATGCAGGAAATGGTTTTTCAATCAAATTATAAGGAACATTATAGTGGAAGAACGGAATCGCTAAGTCGATTATTTTGCCGGAAATAGCCAATATAAAAAAAAAAGACTTACCCCTTTTGCACCCCTAAATGATGGAATTTCAAAAAACTGAGAAACCACTTTCTAGAGTTAATTTTACTTAACATTTTCGTGAAAGAGCGGGATCGCTAAGTCCATTATTTTGCGCGAATCAGCCAAAAATAGCCAATATACGAAAAACACATTTCACCCTCTTTCAACCCCTAAATGATACAACATCAAAAAATGCAGAAAATGGTTTTTAATAAAATTATAAGGAACATTGTAGTGGAAGAACGGAATCGCTAAGTCGATTATTTTGCCGGAAATAGCCAATATAAAAAAAACAGACTTACCTCTTTTGCACCCCTAAATGATGGAATTTCAAAAAACTGAGAACCTACTTTCTAGAGTTAATTTTACTTAACATTTTAGTGGAAGAACGGAATCGCTAAGTCCATTATTTTGCGAGAAACATCAAAAAACACGTTTTACCCTTTTTCAACCCCTTAACGGCAAAATTTTAAAAAACCCCGTCTTAGTGGGAATCTACATGATCAGACTTAACTTCCCACCAAATTTCAGAAATTTAAAAAATATAGTTTTTGCTGTAGACTGGATTCAATTTTTCGGCTTGTATTATATATATATATATATATATATAGATATATACAGGGCTATTCAAATTCGAGTCTATACATGGGGATTTCGATAACGGTATAAGATAGAGGGATGGTTAAATGAAGGCAAAGTAGTACCTTTCAGAGGTCAATTATATGGATTTAAAAAATCTGATCTAGCTTCTTTAGTTCTGAAGTTATACAGGAAAAATCGAAATATTCGAAATTCCTTTGCCTATATCTTTTTATTTTAGGAATTTTTTCAAAAGAATTGTCACTTTGCCATTGGAACTTTTTGTAGGCTATCCAAATATCTGAATAAAAATTATTTACAGGGTATCGTACATATTGCGTCACCCTAAACTTTTCATTTTCAAATACGGACCTGTATTTTTTATTGCATTTTTTTTTATTGCCAAGATTCATGTTTCATATTGTCCTAGTATTTTCATCTGAATCACAGAATGTTTGGGAAATATTGAACTATTACCAGCAAAATTTCAAAATTTTTTTCAAATTTCAGCTGTAATTGAAAAAAAATATCATAGAATAAGGTATAGAATGCCTAGTATTTGTCAATATTTCCAAAACACTTTATGATTTAGATAAAAATAAAACGCCAATTTGAAACATGACTCTTGGTGAAATAATGCAATAGAAAATACAGGTCCGTATTTGAAAATAGAGAGTTGAGGGTGGCCCAACGTGTACGATACCCTGTATATATATATTTTATTCAGATATTTGGATAGTCTACAGAAAGTTGCAAAGGCAAAGTGACCATTTGCTTAAAAGAAACTTCTAAAATAAAAAGATATAGGCCAAAGAAAAATTTAGAAATTTTCGATTTTTCCTGTATACCTCCAGAACTAAAGAAGCTAGATCAGATTTTTTAAATTCATATAATTAACCTCTGAAATACGCTACTGAGGCCCCATTTAACAAACCCTCTATATCTTACCGTTAACGAAATCCCCATGCATAGACTTGAATTTGAATAGCCCTGAATATATATATATATATATATATATATATATATATATATATATATATATATATATATATATATATATATATATAAATATATATAAAATATTATATATATATATATATATATATATATATATATATATATATATATATATATATATATATATATATATATATATATATATATATATATATATATATATATATATATATATATATATATATATATATATATAAATATACAGGGTCGCTGATATGTATGGAAACGGTCGATTATTTACTAAAGTAAGATAGCTAGCGAAAAATGTTAGAATGCTAAAGTTATAGGGTTTTTCGAAATCTATCACACTGAATGAAAATTAATTATACAGGGTCAGTCAAAAAGTACTGAAGAAATAAAATTGCTTTTTCTTCAATAGAGCACCCTATATATCATACCATATTTCAATTCTGCTCGGGATTCTGAACAAAATTTACGTAGCACATCATTTCCTAAATTCAACCGTTTTCGAGATATCGAATTTTGAAAATAACCTTTTACTACTCTCTAGTTTATTGAAGAAAAAGCACGAAATAATGGATATTCATTATGGAAGTCACACAAAGTGGAGTATGTGGATATGATTACAATTTAATTATATTTTCACACAAAATAAAAAAGCATAATTGTTCATAGTTGATAAAAATGCAGGAAACAAGTTGTAATAAACAACAAAATCTATTTAATAAGGTGCTCAAAGTGTTTAACATTTAACTCCCGACGGTAAATGTAGTCTACAAAAATAGGCTGCCAAATATCTAAGAGTTGAAAGAAAGAATAAGGCATGAAATTTCTACCATTCCTTCTCACATGATTTTAAATTCACTACAAAACTTTGTTCAGCCAGTTCATTACTGTCAGGAGGGAAATGGTAAACACTTTGAGCACCTTATTAAATAGAATTTGTTGTTTACTACAACTTGTTTCCTTCATTTTTATCAACCCTGAACAATTATGCTTTTTTATTTCGTGTGAAAATATAATTAAATTGTAATCATATCCACATACTCCACTTTGTGTGACTTCCATAATGAATATCCATCATTTCGTGCTTTTTCTTCAAGAAATTAGAGAGTAGTGAAAGGTTATTTTCAAAATTCGATATCTCGAAAACGGTTGAATTTAGGAAATGATGTGCTATGTAAATTTTGTTCAGAATTTTGAGCAGAGAATGGTATAATATATAGGGTGTTCTATTAAAGAAAAAGCAATTTTATTTCTTCAGTACTATTTGACTGACCCTGTATACTTAATTTTTATTTAGTGTGATAGATTTTTAAAAACCCTATAACTTTTGTATCTTAAAATTTTCCGCTAGCTATCTTACTTTAGTAAATAATCAACCGTTTCCATACATATCAGCGACCCTGTATATACACATATATATATATATATATATATATATATATATATATATATATATATATATATATTTATATATTTTTTTTTATTTATATATATATATATATATATATATATATATATATATATATATATATATATATATATATATATATATATATATCAATATGTCCTAACAAATAAGAGGTACTCGTAAACGTACCATTTTGAGAGCAATCTATTTCACTTATATTACTACTATTTCAGGCAAAATTCCAATTGAAAGTATGAGTAATTAGGTATGTAATTAATAACAGCAATAATGGGGAAACTCCACATTTCATTTCATTTCACACATCTGCATGGAATTTCTAGTAACTTGACAGTCACGTCTATAATTTCAATACATAGGCTGACTAGATAATATAGAATTAATCTCTTATTCTAGAGCTCATTATAAGTTTTCAGATTCTATAGAAAATATGTTATTAATGTATTCGAATGATTTTTCTCTTCATTAACATGAGAAGTTGTTTACTTACGAATTACCTTAATGTTTGCTTTCGAGTGACTAGGTTTGTTTATTTTTAATTTTAAGTATTCTTTTTGGTGATTGAGACCTAATTCTGTTCGAGGATAGCTACAATTTTTACTTTGCAATGTTTTTCTTCGACTTCATTTTCTCATATTGACTATTTCACTCATTCCATTTTTAGTGAGAAAGTTTCCATAGCTACTCTCGTTTCACAGCGATAAAACATGCAAGCCGGCAAAAATTAATATTATGTTAGTATTTCAGCGACAATTCCACTCATGTATAATAATTTCCATTTGAGAGAACGAAAATCGTAGTTTGCTATCGGATAAATAGGAAGGAACAGAAATGCAAGCGGATAAAAATATCGGATAAATTACGTTACCTTACCAACGCTAGCAATTATTCGTTTAGTAAGCGTTGCATCAGTTTGACAATTGTAAATGTCGAAAACAGAATTTTACAACAAATACCTAATATTCCAGTAAATATGTTGAGATTTGGAAATATTTGCGAGGCAGAAATAATAAGGGAGATCGAAAAATCAACTCCTGAAAATACAGAAAAAAGTTATTCTTCCATTTGGAATCAATTTAGCGAATTTTGTAAACAACGAAACTTCAATTTGGAAACCGAACAGTCAGTGGAAAATGTGGCAGGAATATTGATGGACTGGGGCTTTAATATGAAGAAACAGAATGGGAAAGATTATAAAGAATATGTGGTGAAAACAATGTGGAACACAACCGCGAAAATGTTGCAAACCATGTATTTCGAAAAATTTAATGTTACTTTCAATCCTTTCACTGATTTGGCATTAACAATAATTCATGGAATTGTCGTACCAAATACCACGCGAGCTCATATTTAGCAGGATATTTTTTGTGGTTGTTCAAAAACCAAATACCACGCGAGCTCATATTTAGCAGGATATTTTTTGTGATCTGTTCAGACAAAATCACTCGAGCTACGCTCTCGTGATTTTGTCAGAACAGCTCTCGTTAAATTGCCAATGAAAGTAAGTATTCGAAAACAACGACGAAAAAATATCCGGCTAAATCTGAGCTCTAGTGGTATTACCCCCGACAATATTTTGACATTTCTCACATGAATCGTTATTTCCTTGACTTTCTGAAATGTGACCATATTACTGTTAGACATATTTTCTAATCTATCTCTATTGTAACATTCAAGTTTGTTGCTTAGACAATTTCGCTCATGACATTTTTTCCAAAATCACTCGCCTGACGGCTCGTGATTTTGATACAAATGTCATTCGCGAAATCGCCTAAGCAACAAACTTTCATATTACAATCGAGAAATTTTGCCGGCAAAATTTCATCTCTAGTGGTATTATATATGAAAAGAATATGACTAGTTTTGTCCGATGAAGTTTCCAATTCTAATTCTAATTCTAACTTTCAGAGAATTTTAATATATTTGACATCTACTACTAGTGTTTATTAGGATGACCATTCGTTGTTGTTATTAGTTGAATACAGCTGAAATTAACTCGGGCCATAGTTATAATAAATTTCCTCAAAACGTTTGAAAGTGCTGAAAAACTATAAAATATTGATAAGAAAACAAAAATTATCATAAAATTTTGTTTTACTATTGCCATATGAAGATCTCTAACAAATTGTTCATCTGACACTCAACAACAGAATAAATAGTTCCATGCATACTATAATGCAGCGGTTCCCAACCGGTGGGCCGCGGCCCACTTGTGGGCCACGGGCAGCTCGCTACTGGGCCGCTGATGCTGGCCGAAACTCAATAGTGAATAGTGCAAAATAAGTACGGTATTAATAAATCGGTCGTCGTGATATGTACCTCAGATATCCTTTTGATGAAGATTGCTTAAAAAAAGATAACATGTCCAATGAAGAGGACTCTCTAATTGAGCTGTCTTGTGATCAGGATCTGAAATCAAGTTTTAAAACGTTATAAAACATTGATTCTTTTTTGGATAAATGTGCGGAAAGACTATCCCGCGATTGGCATAGTTGCACTGAGGCAATTGATGGGATTTTCAACTGCGTATCTGTGTGAAAGAGCCTTTTCTACTTTAGTTTATTTGAAAAATAAGTATAGAAATAAGTTGAACGTGGAGAGTGACTTAAGGCTGAAATTGTCAAGTTTTGATCCCGATATTGATGCAATAGTAGGGGACAAACAATGTCAGAAATCCCATTAATTTTGGACAGCCATGTTAATATGTGCTAACGCTGCGGGTACACACACGCTAAAGATGGTGGTCGTTGGAAAATCTAACAAACCACGTGCATTCAAAAACATTGATTTTGCCTCGAAGTCTTCCGAAGGAACAGGATGTGCGCTTCTCTCAGTAAATGCAGTGAGAAGGTTCAAACTCCCTGCAGATTGTAGCATTTTTACAGCTGAGTTAGTAGCAATCCAAAAAGCTTTAGAGTTTATAGCTGAACATGGAACATCTCAAACCATCATATGCTCCGACTCTCTCAGTTCAATTGAAGCCATCCAGAAACCTCACAGGGAAAATACCATTGTCAATAACAACGCTGACCTTATAAACGCTATCCTGAACACCAAAAAATCCCTGACCTTGATGTGGATTTCCTCCCACTGTGGCATTGAAGGCAATGAGAAGGTAGATGCAGCTGCAAAGTTAGCTATCACAGATGGTCATTATATAGAAGGAATGACAAACTATGATCTAAGCAACCTCTGCAAAAATAAAATAAAAAACAAATGGAAAACAACCTGGCAACTACAAAGTTCGAAGCTTGCACTGATAGACCCTACGATAAATACAAATCCGCCATTCACACAAATACGACAAAACCTTGTAGCTCTGAGAAGACTTAGAATCGGTCACACAAGAGGAACGCAGCAATACCTACTCAATAAAGATCCTCCTCCATGGTGCCAAGCATGTAACGCACAACTCACCATACCTCATATCATCCTAGAATGTCAACTATATGGAATACAAAGAAGACTACACAACGTAAGCAACAAAATGGAGGAAGCCCTCAACATCAGCTCCCAGTCTTGCATCAATACACTATCTTTCATTAAAGAAATCAATTTCAAAATTTAAATTGTATAAATTTTACGATAACCAAATCAACAAGCAATACTATGTACATTTAAGCGAACTGACACCGCTAATGACCTAGATGTCGAAGCGGAAATAAATAAATAAATAAATAAATAAATAAATAAATAAATGAATAAAAATAAAAACATTGATTTACCTGTACACTATTATGGACAAAAAAGTGCGTGAATGACAAAAGATCAAAAGAAACGCTTAAAAGCGTTATTGCTTCTTGATAATGCTCCTGGTCATCCGTCTGAAGAAGAACTGACAACTGAGGATAAATGCATCACATAATTAAAGTTGTCAACATGGGTTCACTACCCGAAACATTTTGACAACTTTTTGTTAATTTTTATTAATTTTCAATATATATTTGTGAAACAGTAAGCCAAGTGTTTTGATTTGAATTATTAATATGATTCATATTGGCGGGATTGTTCGCTTCATCAAAATATTCTGCGCTGTTTAAATGGCAACATTGTCATTTGTACCTCATTGGCAATTCGAATATCGGATTCAATTTACACTGGAAAAGGGAATTTAAACATAAATTTACACGAATAATATTATAGTAGCTTGGGGAAGTCAGTTTCGCGTGTGTGGCAATACAAATATATTGCTCCATCCCATCTGAACATGTTGTAATGTAGTACAAATTGATATTCTGTAGTAGAATGCCTTCTGAGTCTTTCGATTACAGCCACTAACAACACAGTGGTGTTCGTAAAAGTGTGATAATACGATAATGTATAAATGCTTACTCTTTTACGTGCGATGAATATTGAAGATAACTTTGAACCATTTCACATGTCATTGAAAAGTGAAGTTTTTTTTAGGTAATGTGTAATACACAGGAGAATATAGTAATATAATTCAGTGTAAATTCCTTAAAAAAAAGTGTTATTTCGTCTCGAATTGAAATGGACGCACAATTAACGTCATCCACTATTGAATCAAATATAATTAACAGAGTAAAACTACAAGAATCGCGTTATATAGATATATACAGAGTGTTTCAAAAGGAAGGTAAAATATTTAAGGAGGTGCATCTACATGAAAAAATAATGGTAGTTTGCTATACAAAGTATGGTCCGAAAACGATTAGTTTCCGAAATACAGTGTGTTACAGGTTCAAGGGAAAAATTAATTTTTGATTGTAATTTTCATACCACTTTAAATATTTTCATGAAATTTGGTGTACGGTTAGATGTATTAGATAGCCTTTTTTGGTCTACAATAATTTTTTTTTATTTCTTCCAGTGGCGTCCTTAATGGATTCGAACTAAAAATTTTTTAAGAAAAAATGATACGCCACTGCTTTTTCTGAAAATAAAAAATAAAAATCTTTTTTTAAATTCCTTTTTTATTAAGAGCAAATTTAATCTGTGAATTTTCTTTCGTAGGACGCCTGGTTTTCGCTTAACAAAATCAGAAACATTTGTCTGTATGGTAATATGGCTATAATTGAATGTTTATCAATTTACTAACAATAATTAATAACAAAGTGAAATAATTAAAACAAATCTAGTTCTTAATGAGTTCAATCAAATGTTGAAAGTGTTTTTGCCTTGCTACAGTACAACCTTTAATACGACGGAAAATATTAATTTTTCACTTCAAATTTTAACACCCTGTATTTCGGAAAAAATCATTTTCGGATCATAGATTATATGGCAAACTATCATTATTTTTTCATGTAGATGCACCTCCTTAAATATTTTTCCTCACTTTTGAAATATCCTGTATATATATATATATATATATATATATATATATATATATATATGTATATATATATATATATATATATATTATATAGTATATATATATATATATATATGTATATATATATATATATATATATGTGTGTATATATATATATAAATATATATATATATATATAAATTTATTTATTTATATATATATATATATATATATATATATATATATATGCATGGATGTCGAGATAAATGCCAAAAATAATTGACTTGTGATTAAACTTTATTTATTGAACACATTTCATTTGACATTTATTAGTTAATGACTGAAAAACTTACCGATGAATTGAAATTTGGTAAACATATTACACTTCAATAACTGAATATTTGGGGCTATAAAGCATTTTTGAATACCTGCAGGGTGATACACTTTTGGGGTCGTACCCAATTTAATCCAGTGAATAGAGGAGGATTAATTCATAAACGGTCTGGTAGTTCTGAATTTTTGATATGGTATCTAGGATGGTTAGTTAGTAGGTATTTGACTTGCAAAATGCACAACTTTTCCCGCTGTATATCAGAAATGAAGCTCCTAAGCATATATGTTTATATAAGATTTTCATCATAAATAAATGTTTTTTACAAGATGTTAAAGTCCTGCTACAAAAAAACTGACTCACCTGTATATAAATATATATATATATATATATATATATATATATATATATATATATATATATATATATGCATATATGCATACCTACACTTATTTATCTTTTATTGAAAATATCTGGCCATTTAAGAATGCAACCCTCTATCAGCAACAGTTTGACATTTCATCGCGAAATTCAAGACTTTCGCAAACTATTTGAAACATCAAAATTACCCGGACATGATTAAATTTAGCAAAAATGAGATACATATAACCATGTTTTAATAATTTTTTTCCGGCTGTAGCCTTCTTCAATTAACTGCTGATATTGGACTGATAAGCAAGTAATAAGTTACAGAGGACAACGACGACACATTATCTGCCAAATATTTCAATGGAACTGGTAGTTCAATTTTTCTAAAATTCATAAATATCAAAGTAATTCTGATTTTTCAAATATGTCGAGAATGGCCTATTGAAATTGATCACCCAAATCCCATAACGAAACTAAGTACACGAGTCTTGAAACCAACGCCATTCCCATCCATCCTTGAAGCGGAGAGTGTTAGAAATATCGTCATGGCAACCACAAACAATAGAAACAATAGACAGCTGTATCTAGCCTATTGGGTCCTCTTCAGTATAGCCCATCTACCGAATGTGGTAACCATAGAGATATTTCACTTGTACCTTACAATTCCAACGAGATTCCGTGACATATAAACACACCACTCCAACATCCGCCGGACAAATGACGCACAAGCCTCCTTAATCAGATACAAACATTTCTGTTATCTATGAATCTATTAGAGATGGAGTTTTTTATATTATAAAATTTATGACTTCTTCGTCATTTCGATGAATTTGGAATGTTGGTAACTTAAAATGAGGCAGTGTTGTATATTACTTAATGAATATTCCAGTTTGTCGAATAATTTTCAATTAATTAACTGCTTAGGTATTTCTTCCTCAAAAAAAATTAATGAGATTACATATATTGAATCCATTAAAATAATCTATGACGTCAATTATTCAAAACGTTAATTACTATAAAGAATTACCGAATCACTTTATCAATCGTATAACGATTATCTATCTTTTTCATTAATTTTCTTTTTTTTTTTTTGTGAGGGGAAAATCTGTAACCAGATTTCCTTGCCATGATGGCAGGAATATGTCGGGTTGGTAGATGTTTGGTGTTGGGTCACCGACCGACTAAAAACACCTCTCTCTATCGCCACAGGCATCTCCCTGAACTAGTCCCCGGAAAAAAACTTATAAGTTTATAACTTCATTAATTCTCTTAATAACTTATTTTGTGAAATTGCTTCTTTTAATACTAACTACTTATATTAGACTTTCCAGTAGGTTTAGATCACGTACTGTATTAGTTTCTCCAGCCCAATGCTCTTTATTCATATTATTTGCACATGCGAAATTTGTTCTTTCTGCTCATCGCAAATAACAACTTTGAATTGGTATTTACTTGGTGAAAGTTCATATTCATAACTTCATAAAGAAATAAAGAAAACTAACTTTTCACAGGTTTGAATAAAAATCTATTGAGTAAACGCGTTTCGTCATAACATTGACTTCATCTTGTACTAAACTATGGTATTACAAAATAATCTATTCATACGAAAATTGAATATAACAAAGGGGTTCCTATCGAAACTAAATAATAATAAGCAATTATTTCAGAGTTATTAGTAGATACATTGAACAGATTAAGGAGAGGAGAAGGGTTTACTTCAATCTGGTAGTTAACTAGGTTTACGGAATTTTTATATTTATTGATGTATAGGGATTCCCAACAGTTGGTTTTATGGAGACTATTTTCTAATTGTAATATATTATATAATTGTGATTAAATGTATGTAATATTCACAGCGACAGTAACCAACACATTAAAATAAAACTCAGTGCTTTTCATTCGTTCATACATAGGTTGTTCACTATTCCATTATCGGAAACAAATTTTCCAACTGAAGTTAATACAATTAAATTATTAGCCACTAATAACGGTTACAATGAAAGTCTTATCGACAAGCTCATTGGGAAAAAACGAATAAAGTATTTGTTGCATTCAATATACCCCACGCAAACTATTAATGAAGAACAAAAATACTTCCCAATAAATTATGTGCCTAATTTGAGTAGCAAAATTTGTAACAGACTATCGAAAAATAACGTTAAAACAATTTGTACAAATAAAAAAAACTTGAAGTCATTCTTGGTCAATAATAAAGGGAAATCTAACATCGGAGAAAACAGTGGTGTTTATAAAATATTTTGCGACGAATGTCCTGCTTTCTATATTGGACAGACAGGAAGGAATATAAATATTCGTGTTGAAGAACATAAAAAGTCAATTTAACAAAACAAAAATACCACTGGCTTCTCTGAACATTGTATAAGATTCAATCACTTCCTGGATTTCAACAAAACCAAATTGTTGCATTCAGGTAACAAAGGAAAGCGCCTTGACCTTCTTGAAATTCTCGAAATAAGTTCCGCCCATAATAGTAAATTACCCCTTGTAAACGAACAAATTGAACACCTTTGCTTTTTTCTGTTTTATAAAATACGATGTGATACTCTCCTGTAGTCAGTCTTGATAATGAGTTCATAACTCGAAACATGTCGACTTTTCGTTACTGCTAAATACAGTATCTGAATATTTGTTATATTGTGAAACATAAGCCAAGTGTGTTTTATTTTAAAAATGTATGGTTTTCTTGAATAAGATGGCACGCATAATTAGAGTCAGTTTTCTGCTTAATATATAGCTACGTTGGTATTCGTGTATTCGAGTTTTGATATTTCTAATTGTACGTCCTATATAGAATTTTTCACAATCGTTACAGTTGAGACTATAAACACCAGTACGTTCATCTCTACGAATTTTTGATTTGTTGTTTTTAATCAATTTTGATTTGCTTATTGTCTGTTATATTCAATTTTCGTATAAATAGATTGTTTTGTAGTACCATCATTTAGAACTAGATGAAGTCAATGTTATGACAAAACGCGTTTTTTTTATTTCTTTATGAAGTTATGAATAACAACTCTCATTAATCATTTGTGGTAGTAGCTACTAGTTCTTTTTAGGGTAATTATTGGACAATAATTTTCTTATGAATTTCAGTGGGTGTTATATTTTTTAGATAAAGACACATAAGGTATTCAAAAACAAATTATTTCTTCGCTAATTTTAAATACCTCTGTTGTAAGGTTTATCATTAAAAAAATACTTTTTGAGTAAAAAATATCCCGGATGACGTGCCGATTGATTGAAAATTCCATAAGAGAGATATTATGCTTTATTGAGGAATAATACACTATTTTTGCCATTGAACAAATGATACATGAGCAAAATGTTAACATTTTATACCGATTGTCTACTAAAAAGAATTGAAAAGGGTAGAAGAAATGTCCATGAGGCAAATTTTCATCTCCTTACAGCTGAATAATCTGCATTGTCGTCACTTTGATACTGAAACAAAGAAAATAAATTATAACTTTTGAATTATATGTAATAAATATAGAAAAAGACAAACGAAGTTTCTAATACTTCCTAAGTTATTTTTGATTTTATTAATTATATTGGATTGCTTGAGCCGATACACGATGTTAATTAATAAACATATTAAAATAATGGTTTATAAGAACAACTTACACATTTATTAAATAAAATACATAAAATACGTATGATGCATGTTTCGATGAAACTCCGCCTTCTTCAGATGCTTACCGTACAGGAAATAACTTAGGAAATCATAAAGAAAATAATAAATCGAAAATTTACAAAAACAATATCAGGAGTTGATAATATAAATAATATAAATAATAATAAATAAATAAATTTTATTCGTACGTTGGCTTAAACAAGCATGTACACGTCATAATAATGTATCAATAGAATTTTAGAATACACATATAAATAAAAACATTCTAACATATCTACAACATAAGTTACAAACACCAGCACAGAACTATGTGGAACAAAACTCTTCGAATGAATAAAATGCATGACCTAGTAGAAAACGCTTCAGCTCTTTTTTGAACTTTACAGTACTACTTATGCTAGTAATAAATGATGGCAATTTATTATAAACAGTAACAGACACATATCTGGGACTCCTTTCATACAACGCACTCTTATGCTTAGGAAAAAGTAATTTCGAATCATTTCTTGTATTATATGAAGCACCCAGTCTCGCAAAAGAGGCAAAATTCTGTCTAGCGTACATTGCTGCTTTGAGGACGAATATCGAGGGCAGAGTGAGTATACCATGGCCAACGAAATACCTCCTACATGACTCAGTAGGATGAAGGCCAAACAATAGCCGAATAACTCTCTTCTGTGCAATGAATACCCTCCTCCAACCCGTTGATATACCCCATAATAATGTGTGTAAAGTGAGGTGCGTGTGAACCATAGCATGATACACACCTACAAGATCTGTAAGTGCCAAACTGGACCTCAGCTGAAGAAGAGAAAAATAATCGCTACTCAGTCTTTTGCAAACATGATTCGTGTGAGTCTCCCACCTCAATTCTGAGTTAAGAAAACAACCCAAATATCGGGTCTCCTCGTCAACACCATTCAACTGGTTATCACGTGATAGCCTACCATTATGCAACTGTAATTGCACCGTTTTGCTCGCATTGAGAATTAATCTGTTGCGCTGACACTACGACTCCATCCTATCACACACCTCAACAATTTTCATCTCGATTTCCACAGATGTCGATCCCGAGATCACTATTGAGGTATCATCTGCATACATAAAAACATCGCCCTCCTTAATATGTTGAGGTAAGTCGTTCATGAACAACATGAACAACAACGGTCCTAGGATCGACCCCTGTGGAACACCTAATGTAGTCTTGCATTTTCCAGACACACAGTCTCCTACCCGTACTCTAACATTTCTACCCTCTAAGTAAGACTTCATCCAATCATAGCAAACACCTCGCAAGCCAAGATTATAAAACTTATCCAGAGCAACATTTGGGCACATAAGATCAAACGCCTTAGTCAGGTCAAAAAACAACACGACAACAATCAAACCCTCATCCAGCTTTTTATAGACTATATTAAACATGTCAACAGTTGCAGTTTCCGTTGACTTACCTTTACGACATCCATGCTGCGACGAAGAAATCATATTACTGTTCTCAAGGAAATCAACAACTTGTGAATGAAAAACAAACTCCAGCAGCTTAGAAATCCCACAAAGAATCGAAATTTGCCGGTTATAAAATTAATTGTGGTTATTGTGATAAGTTTTGCATTGGTAGAACTTTCAGAAGTTTTCAACCTAGAATTTCAGAACACAAACCTAGCTTTGTTAATCAAAAGTCGGATTCACATTATGCAAACCATTTAATCCAAGAAAATCACACATTCAATTTTGACTTCAAAATATTAAATGCTGAAAGTGAGGGAATTAAATCTAATTTTCTAGAATCATTGCAGATAAATAAATACAAATATTCAGGTCTCCTATTGAATAGCCAAATTGATCATACTACAAGCTGTCTGCTGAATCTTTTCAAAATTACCGAAATACCTAACTATAGCAGTTTAGGATGGGCTCTTCCTATTTCACCAATTATTTGTAACCATCCTTCTAGTTCTCTTCTACATATTTCGTCAAGTATTTCTTTCTTGTATTCGATATAATGGAGAAATATATTTAGTTTGCATTTAGCATCTGAAGAAGGTAAAGTTCAGCGAAACGTGCACCGCACACATTTGGAAACTAGTGAGACAGAAGTGGGGAAAAAAACGTGACGTAATTTGTGTCCATAC